>JBCAUG010430340.1:0-15975 GCA_038406175.1 Haplosyllis leylae
CAGAATATAATATTGATTGATCGTGATAATAAAAGTAGGAGGGTGCATGTGCAGGAATGGAGATTAATAACCTGTCATGTGACTCCCGCGGAGCGGGTTTTTGCTGCTAGTAGAATAGTAAAACATTTCAATTCTTCCATCTTTGCAATGAAAAAACATCCTCTAGATATGTGATTAATTGCCGGGAGTGGCAAAATGAATTCTCAAAACGCCCTAACAATTTTCATAAACAACGGAAGTTCAATTGTTTCCTATTGAGAGTGCAAATCCCTGCCTCAATAGATCGATAGGCTAATTTCACTTCCTGACACACGTTTCAAGAAATTCCATGTGGTATAGGTTCAATTAGTCACAAAAACCTTAGTGTGCAATCAGTTGTTCTTTTCTGTAAAAGAAACATGTTTATGTTCTTCACGAATTTAGAATAATTCGCTGACATACACCAAGTGCTCAATCACTGAGGTGGTACTTATGATGCGGGCTTGCATGTAATTTTCTGTCTTGTGAACACTCCTCTGTGCCTTCTTTCATGGCTGAGATCTAAAATTTTCAGAACCCTCCACCCACTCACCCATCCACACACACACATACACCAACTCCTTGATCATTAGGGGAAAATTGTGCACTGGCCGCCAACCAATCAGTGGACTGCCGCGCTACAATCCTATCCACTATTAGTCTAAATTCGGCAAAGGTATGAAACAAGGGATTCAATTGGCTTGTATTTGGTATTGGAATGCACAAGAAATCTCCTAATGTTGCTAGTGCAAATATTTTTAATTGATGCTACCTCTACTATTCAATAGGAAAATTACAATAATAGCAGCAGAGACCGATTCGGAGTGGCCGATTGATTAAAGGCTTTGTGCTGCGGCACACATGGTCGTAGGTTCGAGCACCACCAATGCTTGTGAATGTCTGGTGACGTGGGTCAAATAGGCTCTAACCAAAAATCCAAAACGGTGGATATCAGTGGCCTCACGAAAAGGACTTGTGCCCTCCAGAAAAAAAATAAAAAAACAACAGTAGCAAAGAGTATTCTTTGTTTTATTACTTTCCTTGTTAACAGCACTATCTCTTTCTTTCGCAGATTTTTTGTCACGATTAGATAAACTTCCACTTCACTGAAATACTGACAGCTTTAGATCTCTATTCTTTCTGATGTAGATGGATAATTTATGTGGTTGAAACTGAACTTGTAAACTGGTCTGTGTGCAGTTGTCCAATACACCAATTGAGAGCAAAGAGATGAAAATAATTTCAAAACTATGCACAGTAAATAAGAATAGAATCTCATTAATTGATTTACATCTGGTCGTTTCATTCGGTTTCATTAAAGATGTTGTGACACACGGATCTATTCTCAGTAATTTGGTTATCAAAATTTTCGAGAAGAATAACAGAAAGGTACCGAAATCTACTCTTAAGAAAGCAGCTCTTCACCTGAGGGTTTCACACTAATTCTGATAAATGTTCGCTTGTGACGGAGAGCAAAGTAAGGCTCTTTGTTCACAACTGGGATGAATAGGATGGTGGAAACAACTTGGCATCTTGCCTCAGGATATTTAATGGGTTAGGACCAAAGGTTATGTCTACCTTGTGAAACATATTTCGCCAGAGGCAGATATGTTCACTCCCATAATTTGCTACGTGCTCAGCAATCAACTTCGTAATAACCTCAGTGAATTCATCTCTTTTCTCTCTGAGTGTAGCTTTCTATGTGAGTTAAATAGGATGTAAACAGTTTCATGTCCAAAAATTGTTTATTTGTGTTGTTATATTTAAAGACTGGATGGGTAACGGTTTTTCAAAAATAATGCACATCCCAGGCGGTAGCGGACGATGTCATCATTTTTGTGAAACCGTTCTACCAGATGTCTTGATAAAGAGTTTTGCAGCTCACCACTGCGTTGGTGGTTCAAATCCCGATGCATGTGAGAAAAGCCAGGCCAGCCATGCCGTATACATTGTCACTCCTAACATTTTTGGTGTCAAAAATGTCGACAATGGCTAAATCATCACTTTTCTGACATTTTGTAAATATTATTGTCTTTGGTAAAAGTTATTCGTCACTTTCGCGTAACTCAAACGTTACCTCAAACGCAAACTCAAACTCATGCTAAACATTCACACATTAAACTGACTGAGAAACGTAACGAACAACAGAAGCTGAGTGAAAGCAAGCAGAAGACGAAACCACAATAATGGAGTTATCCCTAAATTAAGCAGAATTTTCATTCGGGGTTTTCACGATACATGATCTGTGAGATTATCTGACAGATCTCTGCACAGGGAAGAGTTAAAATTCGTCAAAATTGCTCTTTTCTGAACCCTGGCGGTATCGGATAAGAATTTACTGATGTTAAATTGGACCAAAATTACTGAAGTTCTTTTTGAGTGCATACATTTTCAAAATAATTGTGAAATAATTAGCTGAGATAATCAACGTTTTTTCAAAAAAAGCCTATTCGAGGTGTCAGAAGTAACCACAGTCTAAAGCCAATGTGAACGCCCACAGATTCCAGTTAATTTTTTTTTGTGAAATCTTGCTCCAGGGTTATGTACAATACTGCACTGAACTACTCTTTCTTCTGTTCTTTCTCAAAATATTTTGTTAAATTAAGTGAACGAATTCATTATTTTCCAGGATACATTATTTAACATTTATAGTACAGTTAGAAAAGAATGTTGTTAACTTCCATGTTGTTAACTTTCAGTCATCATTCCGCGTTTTAACACAGAAAAACACACAAAACTTTCTTTTCCCATATATTTACAATTTTCTTGTTTATTTGCTCCAAACGATGTTAAGCAAATATGGAATTAGATTTCAACGGGCGACACCTGCCTTTTCCACCAATATGGGTGTACACTGTGATTTGTCATTCATCACATTCGCATCACTCAAATGCTACCTCAAACGCAAACACAAACTCATCCCGAAAAGACCCACAATTAAAAGATACATGACCGCGAGACATTAGGCAGTGAAGTTTGAAAAGCAAGAGAATTTCTTCCCTCTGTATTATTGATTATCCAATTTTGTGTTTGACCTTTATGGTTCTTCTCAACTAGATTAAGGAAGGAATCCAGCTGCCACTTCTTGTTATTTCTCCATTAGCTTAAGGAATAACCAGCTGCTAATCAATGTTTTACAATTCTTCAAGGCAATTTTCATGTCGTCGATTGGACCATACAAGGAATATTTTGCGGCTCGTTCACAAGGTGCTTACGAGTTTTTCACTTATCTCGATTGAGGGAAATCCGTCTGGTGATATGACAAGGGTCATTAGTGGAACCAGGACTTGGTCAAGGGGAGCCCCAGAATTTTTTCTGAGATTTTTGCCAATGTAGCAAAGCAGAGTTAGGTTAGTGAAGTGAGCCAATATTAGCTGGGGTCCAGGGCTCACCTTAGAATCCTGGAAACTCTTGCATTTTTAACTGTAAAATATGCATTCTCCCACTTCTCCTGGAACTTTTTCCTCAAAAGTTTTAACTTAGATGTAAATGTGTGTAGGTACACTCCAAATTATCTACTTCAATACAAAGCATTCTGTCCATTTTTCCAAATGCAATTGTAACAGGTTGAAGTAGATCTATGCCTGACAGCAAGGAGCTAGAGATGCAGTCCATGCATTTCTAGTCTAATGCGGTGAATGTATAATCCTTAACAAAGCAGCTAACTCCCCAACTGAGTGCATGCATCTATCATGTTCCAATCATGCACAGCTCCCCAGTTAACACCCCATCAAAGTCCCTGCATCACATGCACACCTAGTGGTAACCAATCAGGCTATCGTATGATGCCCTGGACCAATGGTAGCATGACATGTAAGAGTGTATTCCTACTCAGCTCCCACTTTGTCTACATAAATAACTACTGATCAGAATGAGATGAGACTAGTTTCAATCTAAGACAGTGTGCCCTTCTACCTGCAATCACCACAATTTGAGCTAAATAGTTCAGCTCTTTGTTGCACTCCCACCTCAGCCTTGGGACTACGTGGTAGCATTGATATGCTGGTGGTTAGGTATTGGGTATAAAAGTAGGAGCACACCCTATGAAAGTAGGACCTCCAGAAAAACCATCAGACTGTCAAGTGCCAAAATAGTAAACAGCAGGAACTTCTCAGGTATTGAGATGAGCTAGCTTAGTTTCTTGCTTGCAACCTGCTAAATTGCATATTTGGTCTGTTCCGGCCACTTTTAGGTACTTTGCAGATCTTAAGGGCAGGAGGAGTTCACTAGCTCCCTCTTCACAACCTGTTACTTAAAGCTATTTAAATATCATTCTAAGAAGCCTGTAAGAACTATACAAGTAGATGTAAGGAACTAAGTGTGTTTCCTGGTAATATTGCATTTAAGGCTTGTATTTATGATTGTTCTTATATTGCAGAGTTTCTTAGCTGTGTCTCATGTGTGCTAAAGTGTGTCAACATCATCCTCAGTGTTCCATAAAATGTACCATATATCTCAAGTAACTTCTACAGTAGTGTATGTTCCAGTATTTCTCTGTGTGTGAACCTTTAGCCTCCACCAGTGAACAATGGCAGAAGCTGTGACTATGCATTCATTTGACTTAGTGGAGGCCTATGGCTTCATTTGTGTTAGCTCCCCAGTGATGCAAGATTAACTCTCTGTTCCTGGTGCATTTCAACCAGTCTTATGAGTAACAATAAAGACTGTACTGAAGCTGAGTGTTTGTATTCTTCCAGTGTGGGTGCCTCTGCAGAGACACTGACTTGCAAATCTATTGATTATCTATGAATGTACTAGAGCTCCAGTGAGCTCCCTACAATTCTAACTCCCCACCCAGCATTACAGACTAGAACTTCTTCTTCACAACTAGGTCTAGTACATGAATTAACACCCATGAACAACTGCTGTTGCCCCATGAGATTAAAGACCTAGTGCTCTGACTGCTGACCATAGGAGCTAAGTTTTAGACCAGCACTTAGATCTCTCCAAAGTAATATTTGGTGACACAATATTCCTTTTCTTAATATGAGAAATCAAGGGTTTTACTTCTTCTTTTGGTTTAGTTTGTACATACATTAGTCCCTTTAAGCTGGGTCTGGGGCCTGCTTAGGATTTCACAAACTGTTGCAATTAATAACCCGTGATTTGCATTTGTGGTCATTAAAAATTGAGTTATCTATCCAGGAAATCAAGATGAAGTATTTTTTCCTAAATCCACCATCACAAAAAATAAGACTACGTGTACATGTGTTCACTACTTTTTGTGCGATGATCCAAGTAACATCCATTCTCCGTGGAAACTATTCACACCTGACCTCAATTAATTAAATGTCATTATCTACCCAAAACCTAACCAGAATTAGATGTGTTTTGATTTTAACAGTGTTCTATCCCTGCGAAAGCCGTTGCACTAGTTCTTCGAGAGACTGCTCTCCAGACTGATCTAGTGAGTAAACACTTTACCTCCGAGATTGATCTAGTGAGTAATGAGTAAACTGGTTACTGCTTACTCACTAGATCAGTCTAATGAGTAAACTGTTTACTCACTAGATCAGTCTGGAGAGAAATTGTTTACTCGCTAGACTGATCTAGTGAGTAACCAATAACAAGTTACTCACTAGATAAGTCTCAGAGGTAAACTGTTTACTCACTAGATCAGTCTCATAAGTAAACTGTTAACAGTTTACTCACTAGATCAGTCTAGTGAATAGACAAATTTTGTCTAGACTGATCTAGTGAGTAAACAGTTTACTCACTACACTGATTTAGTGAGTAAACAGTAACCAGTTTACTCACTAGATCAGTCTCAGAGGTAAACTGTTTACTCACTAGATCAGTCTCGTGTGTAAACTGTTTACCCATGAGATTAATATAGACAGGAAAATAGTTTTGCCAAGACTGATCTCGTATAGTTTATTAACAGATACAGATCAGATACAGATACAGATACAGCCCGTTTGACGATACCCCTGTGACATCTCTTCGATTCTGTGACCCCAAAAAATCAAAAACAAACGTTTAGGTAGTTCCACTAACCATTAAAAAGAAAGGATAACAAAATGACGATTATATGATTAAACTTGGAGTAGATTGTTTATTTTGAATACCGACCTACCTGCATGAAAGTAAATGTTGACTTTTTCCAGACCAATTCCTGGAGTTATTTGTTCCTACCTGCACCGCCCTTCCACTACAGAATTCATCTGCTGCATTTGACAATGATTGATGATCCAAATTTATCATTGCGGAGGAAACCAGTGTAAGGAAAGAGATTATTTATGCGTTGAAAATGTTTTAGTGTTTTCAAACAGTATATTTAAAAAGGTTCGATGTTTTGGTTCTGTCAGATCAGGCCAGATGCGAACTGTAAATTTCAATTTTAGTCTTTCAAAAGTTCAAATCTGCCAGCAACTCGTGTAATTTTTGCTGATATGTTAACATTTAGTTGCCAGTTTGAATCTTTTACACCGTTTTTAGTCATGCTCTGTTGATTTTATAAATGACCCAAGTCCTAACAGTGAAATGGTGCATGAAACAAACTTCAGTTAAAGATCTCGCAAGTAGCACATGTCTGGTTTGCACAATTGAATAAGCATTAGACTTCCAATTCAGCAATGGATAGTGTAATCAGTTCAACTCCTTGATGTAAATTCAGGCTTAAAATGTAAATCTGATCTCATTATGAAAAACTTGAATATTTTACAAACAAGGTTCTTCAGACCTTTTGTAAAAGCAGCCACTGGTTTTTTTGTTTGTTGTTCTCTGGAGGTTTGAAAACAATATCATTTGGGATCAGAGATTTGCCTATAGTCTTGTCAGAGAAAGATTTTATTGGGACACTCTGTATAGAGATACTTCAATTATGTTAGTAGCTGTTCAAAGTGCATCAGAAGGGTAAGCAAAGCACAAAAAGTTCCTTTGCAGCCTATCTTTACTTCCTTGCCAATGAATATAGTGTATTTAGACCATCTTACACTTAAGCCTTGATATCATTTGGGATCAGAGACCATGACAGCTTTACCTCAACAGCCACTAACAGGTTGGACTTTAACAATTTGTTTTCAATTTCTATTAGTTTCATGAAAATTACTGGGTATTTGTATTATGTGTCTCATGCTTTGGAAGATGTTGACATCGTTTTATGTCGTAACTTAAGCTTCTGCACCCTTGCACGTTACACTGAGTCTCACTTACAACGAGTTCGGTTACAACAAGCACCCAGGTACTATGAGCAGCTTTCTTTGCATTAGAACAGTTTCTTTTGCATTTTTTACTCATTGTAAGTGGGATCCAGTATTCTAGAATTGATTGCAAAAGTGACTGGCCAATCATAAACTTTGACATTTTAAAATCTATTCACAGAAACCACAACAATATGAGTTTTTCACAAGAAAATCAAATTTACATCTTAAGCCGGAATTAACATTGAGAAGTTTAAAAAAAGTTTCAGCAAAATATAAAAATTGCCTTCAATGGGAATTGAGCCAACAACACTGACCATCACTGGTTAAGAAGTCTGATGCTTATCCAATTATGCCAACCAGACCTGTGCTACTTGAGAGATCTTTAACTGAAGTTGTTTCATGCACCATTTCAAGATTCATACTGACAATCAAATGTCTACTTAGCACAGTCATGAAGGATCAGCTTAGATCAGAAGAGGTCCTGGGTTCTCTCCCCACTAGAGGCACTTTTTTTGCTGAAATTATTTTGCTTCAGTTTGTCTGATGTAAGTTCAAGATAAAAATGTAAAATTTGATCCTATCGTGAGAAACTCAATTGTGTGATACAACAAAGTACATTCGGTAATTGCCATGACGCATTTTCTAATCAATTCTGGTGATGAAATCACACAATGCACAAGTTACCTCCGTATAAATTATTTGACTAGCTCATCTCTCTTTCTGGAAAGGATGAGTTATTTGTGAATCACCAACTCAAGAAGGGTATGTATGTTTCGAGTACCATTGCAGAATTTCATCACTAACCTCAATTTAGAAACTCATGTCGCTCGCTTTAGCACTCAAGCATTCACTGAAAAAAAAAGAAAATGAAGGAACGAAAAGTTAACTATTTTACTTTTTGTGTAATTAATGCGTCTAATTCATCATAACAAAACTGTGGTGAAATGATATTCCATATTTCTGTGATCAGGGAATTTGTTAAACGAAGAAAGTCATTACCAGCTGCGCAATTAGCTCGTTCCCGCGGTAAATTCACGAGTACTTAGAGACAGACTTAAATAATCAAGGGTTTTTTTTTGTAATTACACAACGTTGGCATTAAATGCTTAATTTGCAGATAGCTAAAAAATTCAGCAAAGGAAAAGTTACCTCCAATGAGGATAGAATTGGTTCTCAACTGACGCTCTCCTTTTTTTAAACTATTCTCTATGTCAGCCTTTCATGCCAACTTTGCCTTTAGAAAAAAAATTCTTCTTGGCAAGTAATAAAAATGGAAACTTATCAAGATTATATAAAAATTGCAACATGTTTTCAACTTAAAAGTTATCTTTTCCACTTGTAGCCACCCACTATTGATCTTGCTGCTGGATGGCTTTATATTTTCGGACCCAGGGATACCCCCTTCTCAGTCCAATTATTTTCATTTTCATACAGTTTTCAAGGAAAACTGGCCAAAATAATATTGCTGACTTATATTTAATAATTTCTCCATATCTAACAAAGACGTTCATATTTAGTTTGGTCAGTATATAGCATGATTTTCTAAGCTAAGATGTTTCCTATCTTCAATTCTATTTGGAGTGTATCATCTTATGTCAACGTGTGACCCAAAAATCAACAGAAACAATAATGAATAAGATTATATCCATCGCCACTGTGCTGACGAGAATAAATCACTCAGTGAGCCAAAATACTGCGAATAACCAAGAGTTTTACACTTAATCCATCATGTTAATAGAGGAGGATGTATCAGAGATCGGTGCTTTCTCCGGATTCCTGTTAACGCTTCTGTAATCTCTTGTCCAACATGAAGAATCTGTGGTAAGAAATCAAAAGCTTCCCTTTTGGTTATTCTTTGCATGAAATGTTCTGTCTCAAAAATATTTTCACAGAATTGTTGTATTTTATCAAATTGGTTGTGTATCTGCTGTAAAGACGCATGGGGGGGGGGGGAGGGGGCTCCTGACCTGGCTGGGGGTACCCCCAGCTGACCTGCCCAGAAAGGACATGGGGCCAGTTGGAAGTATTATGGGATGGAGATGGGGCACTCCCCTACTCTCCTCAATCCTTTGGATACAGGCGGTAGTGAGAAATGCTGGGGAGGAAATGTGCAACAAAATTGTAATAAAATGAGCCGACAGATACTACTTGAAAGGCTATCAAAGCAAATTCTTATACATTGTGCTTTACCAGGATACGTCTTGGTGTAACTCTTTAAACTAGGTTTTTGAAGAAATACAGAAATGTCCTTATTTAGACAATAACGCATTGTAATAATTTCATACCAACCACTTAGCCATCTCTAACAGTTTCCCGAAGTATCAAAAATCACCTGCTACAAATTTCGGTGTAATTATTTCTCGGCACACAGAAGACCTCTTTTCTCTTATCATGAATATGTACCTCAGGTAATTCTATTTACTTTGCCTTCAAACGGGTCGGGTTATAATACACAGGATCTGTTTTGATACCTGCCAGCATTAGATATCCCAATAATCCGATAGAAGGGTATCATAAAAATATATTATATTGTTAGTCGGCCCGCGATGTTTATTCACACTTTTGACTTCGGAAAAAACAACACGAACTTTTATGCTGAAAAACTTTTCACAAACTAGGTAGGTTACACAGCTCATCATCCCCTCTACCCTGCTCCTCCCAGAAAAAAATTTAGATTTCGGATATCCGTTATCTGTAGATTTTTTTCCGAAAGTGTCTTGAAAAACTTAATTTTCGCTCATAGATTTTCCAAATCAACCGGCCATTTAGCTTTTACATTTCTTACTACTGCGATACTTTTTCCGTACACATGTCCTTTTATGACTTTGGAAAAGTTGCAATTTTCAAGAGATTTCCAAACGCGGCCAATTTGCATGGTGAAATTCAAGCAAAAGTCGGAACTAATCCTGAGCAGATTGGATAGCCATTTCACAGGTAACTAGGCGAAACCGTAAATTTTCTTCACTTTCAAAAACATTCCTACGACAGTCCGGATAAATTTGTCAACTTTATTTCACTTTCAGAAGATTTACTTCAGTCTATTTATTCTGCATGTGGATGTGTCCAGAGTATAAAACTTAACAAAAGCGTAATTGGCAAAAGGAAAGTGTGTGCGTGTGTGTGTGCGCGCGCGTGTGTGTGTGTGTGTGTGGTCCTGGCACAATTTTGCATGTACACAACTGCGAGAATTTACGATTGCAAATCACAAAGGCAACAATACGATCATTTAAATTGTTTTTGTTTCAAATACATCAGAGGACATGTATTTCAATGAGAGATAACAAACAAGCTGCTGCTCACTGATTTAACATGTTTTTGTCACAGAATTTGTACATTTAGCATTATAATTAGCCAATATCACAAGTTACGCTTTGAACAAATTAATACATCATCATGGAGATAGGAGTATAAATTTACATCGTGTTCAGATAATTACGTAAATCACAATGACGCATGTTATTTGACGATACCAGGTTCAGTAGCTTTGAATAATGGTCTGTTTACACTTAACGTCTGCGTTTACGTCAACGCCAACATTTGCGTCAACTTTAACATTGTGTTAATGGTGACACAAATGTTGATGCAGAGAATGGTTTTGAACCCATTCTCTGCATGTGTATTTGCGTCACCATTCACTCAATACAAAAATTGACGCAAATGTTGATGTTGACGTAAACGCAGACGTTAAGTGTAAACAGACCATTATTTAAAGCTACTTAAACTTCTTGCTTCCCGCCAGTAAAAGCTTATTTGTTGACGATAATGCTTTCTCTTTTGTTTTTTTTCTGTATTTAACAAACTTTTAGCAACTGATTGAATTTCTTCTCAACACAAGTTCACTTGCATAAACAAGAATGCTTGCCAGCATTGTGTCACGCCTTATTTGATTCTGTGATTTAGTTTAATCATAAGTTTGCTTAAGGTAGCCAGATGAAGAGATAAATTAAGGTACAAAGATTTAAAGAGATGATCAGATGAAAGAATGAGATGACGAGATAAAGGTGTCCACAAATGTATCAAGCCAAATCTGCTGAGAACCAAGACAGGAAGAATATGGAGATGAAATCAGGAAAAGTAGCCAGAACCAACCAACCATACTAATACACAAACAAACAGACACCATTGTGAGAAGATAAGAGCTCTGCTCTCAAGAGAGATGGCGCGACGTAAAAGAACAACTTTTCACTTACTTCCTCCAGTTCAACCGTAACCCCATTAACAGCCTTTACGATTTGCTATAATCAGTGACAGTAATTAATGATGCAAGATACGAGGCCACAAATATATTATTGCGTAAAGCCTTTTTTTACACTTAACGTCTGCGTTTGCGTCAATGTCAATGTCAACATCAACTTTAACATTGTGTTAATGGCAATGCAAATGCAGAAGCAGAAAATGGGTTTGAATCCATTCTCTTCATCAATGGTTGCGTCACCATTCACTCAATACAAAACTTGATGCAAACGCAGACGCACACGCTACATGCAAACAGGGTTTAAATTCATTGATGTGCAACTTTCCATCTTCGAAAAAGCTCAAGTGAACAACAAGCACCATTCAGACATCAATATTAACAAACAAGCGGTAGCTACATTCCGTACGCCGCTACCTTTTCCATCACATTTTTTCAAGAACCACAACAATTTTAGGAAAACATGAGCCAGGGATGAACAGACAAGTGTTGCTTCAACAAAGTCTGATTTTTTAAATGATTACTTTTTTGTGCCATAAGTATAAAACACACATGTAAACAAATCAGGAATATATGTTTCTTGGTCACAATGGAAATTGTTGGCCAAGTTTATGTACAAGAAAAATAACTGTTATAAAACAATTGCGTAGAGGAAATTATATTGCACTTAAGGAGTGTTTACACGTAGCGTTTTTCAGCCCGTTTTTTAATAATGCAGCGTTGTTTATCATTGTGTCAATGGTGATGGTGTGAAAAATGCACAGAATGGGTGACAGATCTATTCTGTACACAACGCCAAACAAAAAACGCTGCGTTATTAGTGGATAGAAAATCAGGCTGAAAAACGCAACGTGTAAACACTCCTTTATTTGGTCAAGGTTTACGAATATCTGCCAAAATACTTCCCATTTTTAAATGAGAATATAGCAATTCATGCGCAATAGAAATATACACAAGTCTCCTGTACACAATATAGAAGAGAATATTATACAAATACACAGGTACGTCAGGCAATAAAGATATTTGGTCAATTTTCTTAGTCTAACTTTGATTATAGCTTCACATCGAGGTTCCCTCAAGTCTTTTTGTCGGAACCTTTCACAGTCCACAGCGGATCCAATGTGTTCAAAGGGTCGTTGGGATCCACCTCTTGACTGTCTTTTATACTAGTTGTCTTGTTGATGAAATTCTGTTTGGTAACTTTGCGCCTTCCCGGAGGACTCTGGTCGAGTTTAAAAGTATTGGGATTCTGAAGATCGGCCAGAGAGGGTGGCAGGTTAGTAAGCACACCCTTGTGTTTCGGTGAAGGGCTTGCTGACGACCCCCGAGCAACTTGAGGTGATGAGCCCTGACTGACCCCTGAACTATTTGATCCTGACCTGCTCCTGTTTAGCTGAGGGCTCGCCGTCACTACTCTTTCCGCAGATGACGTCACCACGTTCTGTGCACTTTGTTCGTCATTGGTAGATGACGTCACAGAATGTACTGGTGTTCCTGCCACCGATGAAGTAGAATGAGAATTGTCTCCGTTCGCAATCACGTTCTGTTCCTCGGTGTCTGGATCTACTTTCACGTGCATTTTAGCAACGCTCGACTGAATGACGCTTAGGTTAGACGTTGTTCCCATTATAAAGTCTTCCGATGGTTTTCTCTGATGTGTTTTTTCTCCTTTACTTGGAAGTTTGTCCCCGAAATGGGCTCTGTTCGTTAGGATTCCTCCTGCAAATATTTTCATAATAATCTAAACAGCTGTACAAAGACCTCAAGTACAAGAAAGACCTCACATTAACATTACGAGGTATCCCGACCACAGCCCCCTGACCTCGACTCGCTGATCATTTCAGGCCAACCCTAGCCAGGGGAAAGGGTGAGTCATTCTTCCTGCTGGTCCTTCTTCCCTGGTCCTTTGGGAGGGGGGCGGGGTTACCCTGTCTGGGAGGAGGGAAGAAGGGTAGTGTGAGGTGGCTCATGGACCCCTTCCCTCTCCCTACGTACGTTGCGATAATAAATTGAATTATTGGTATTTAAAGTAAATATTTTACATTTTCCTTACGATTTACACCAAGCGTCAGCATCAATACTGCGATGATGCTTGTGACATACACTGAAATCAATAGAGTCTCTCCGAAATGGGTTGCAACCCCATTATGAAGCGACTGTATCTGTTGCCATTGATTTCAATGACAGCTATGTCACAAGCGTCATCGCAGCATTGACTCTGCATTGACGCTGACGCTTGGTGTAAACGGGCCCTTATGAGCTATCACCGACACACTTACTCTTCATAAGGATGTCCTGACAATGATAGAGTATTGTATTGAAGCAGAACTTGAGTTGTTCTTTCTCCCCAATCATGTGTTTCCGTTTTGCTCTTAGTTCTTTTACCAGTTGAATGACGTCGACCATCGGGTTTCCCAGGTTCACTTCCTGCACGCCTGTGTAGATGACCAGGAAAGCACCAGTGCGTCCTATACCATCACTACAAGCAAATCATAAACGGACGTCATCAACTACTGTATAAGCAAAGCTTGTTCGTAAAAAACTTTCGTCACTGGTTGTAGTCGTCTGTTTACACCTAACATCTGCATTTTCGTCAACGTCAACGCTTGCGTCAACTTTAATATTATGTTAATGGTGACACAAACATTGATGCAGAGATTGACTTTGAATCCATTCTCTGCATGTACGTTTGTGTCACCATTCACTCAATACAAAACTTGACGCAAACGCAGATTATATTAAGTGTAAGCAGAGCTCAATTCATCTTCCGCAATCTGAGCGATAAAGTAAGCCAAAATTGCCTTGATCTTTTGAATATGTAGTTAGGAAATTCACTGATGGTGTTTTTTTGTCTCAAGCCATTATGCTTTCACCACCTGAACATAATTTGTATTTTGAATGGTAAACTAACCTGCAGTGCACGATAACAGGCTTGATAAGACTTCTCTGCTGAATGTAGAATGTGTGTACTTCCGCAATGAACTGAAGTAAGTGTGACGGGCTTTCCGGCTGCCCACTAAAGAAACAGCATTAAAACTTACAATAAGACATTGGAACAGCATTGAAAGCATGGTACACATATTAAGGTCTGTTTACACTTAACGTCTGCGTGTCCGTGTGCGTGAACATTCGCATCACGTTTTGTAATTAGTTAATTAATGGTGACGCAAACACAAATACAGAGAATGGGTCTGAACCCATTTTCAACGGCCGCATTTGCATCACAATTAACACAATACAAAACTTGATACAAACGTTGATGTTGACGCAAACGCAGACGTTAAGTGCAAACAGAGCTTTAAAATCCGCTTAGCTACAGTTTGACGATGCATTTTAACACCAGGACTTTTATCTGTCATAAAAAATGCGTTTACCTCGGCGGCCATCCTAAAAACTGAAGGTGCACCACAGTTCTGGCTTGACTTTTCTGTAAAGCATTAAAAGTACAAAAGAGTTACACGGTTCAAACCCAATTTACATAATGGCTTATTCTACAAATGATTATCGCAATGAAATACATACTTCTGAGTGAGCAAGGTGAATAATTCGTTCCACCCAATGCTGTTTGAGTTTGAATGATTGTAGGTTTAACTTGAACGGCCCGTATGTCACCTGCTTCCCCTTCTCCGTTGGCCAGTATGTGTGAATTTTTTGCTGCAATAAAATATACGTCACATATTTTCACGATGTAAAAAGAAAAAACACATCCAATGTTCTCATCGATAAATTACAACGTTATCATACCATGCTACTAGTAATGCCTACCTTTCCTGTTTCATTCTCATGGGCCAACATCACAATGACTTCCGCACCCTGTTCATACACCATCTGCCAGTAGTCGATCATGGTCGCAGGAAGAGGACACTGCGTTGTGATCACTTTCGGACATGATGGCATTAAGTCTCCTATGTGACTAGCGTTGATGTAGTCATCTTTACCACTGATCATTACCCTGTTGCAATCGTCTACAAAAACAAAGGTAATGCGCTCAAACCACCTTGATTGTACAATAGGATAGTTGTGTTACTTGGACAATTAAGTACCATTGAGGTGTACATGAGCCAGAAACTTACATGGCATAATGTCAACGCTCCTGTTCTTCATGGGATAACATCTTGCAATACCCATCGACAATTGTCTTGTGCTCTTTTCCTGATTGTCACCCAAATCCTGTAATCAGAAATTAACCAACTGAATACTTGATGTTGGTGTACCACTCGCATGGTTTTAACTTTCTGAATAGTAGTTACACAATAAACCACAGAAACCATAGCGACAAGAGGACTGTTGTTCCGGAAATCATACCTTCCATTCTTTCTCAAGAGGAGTTGGGCCACTTAATGTGTGTTTGTACAAACTCTCCACTCCCTTTTCGAACTTTTCCACTTCTGCCACAAAACGTCCAAGTATATCCGCGTCCACATACGGGTCCTATGAAAGTAGTACTTACTAAATACTCCAGACACTATTTGGAAATTGGCAACTGTGGCCACAATGTTATGAATTGTACCATATAGGGATTGTCAGGGTTCCCACATTTCCGGACTGACAAAATTCCATGATTTTTCCAGGTTTTTTCAAGAAAATTCCAGGTATATTTCCAATAATATTTAGGCCTCC
>JBCAUG010430451.1:0-15973 GCA_038406175.1 Haplosyllis leylae
CCCCCCCCCCCCCCCCCCCCCCCCCCCCCCCCCCCCCCCCCCCCCCCCCCCCCCCCCCCCCCCCCCCCCCCCAACTACTGAGTCCCACAGCCAGGGATGTACTTACGTAAGGTAGCCCTCCTGGTGGCATAGGCAAAGACATCGAACAGCTGCTTCATGGCATGCAGTATGACTTTAGTTCTTCCTGAATAGGTTTTTCTTCTAGGAAATTAGACGTAAATATCAATATTTATAATTAGCCGTTCTTTGACTTATAGGCCTGAAAGATTTTAAAAACATTTCAGTTATATATGTCACAAATTATTATTGGAATAAATATTTTCAGATTAAATATTCCAGATCACAGTGAATCTGAAGAGGAGATGGTACCTGCTAATTTGGGCGTTCTGTATCAGAACCAAGAAGGTGACCCAGAAGTGGCAAACATAATGATGATGGAAATGTTTGACTCTGACTCAGAGGAACTGCCTGATTTGCCGTCTCCGTAATAGTTTAAGAAACTGTATTAACAAATATTTCAGATTGAAATAAGACTTTTATTTGAAAGATTACATTACTTCACATTACACATGATATTTTTCTTAGTTTTTTACTTTGTTCACCTGAAACGTTGCAAAAAATAAATTGCAGCAATATTTGCACTCAATTGTATTTGTTTTTTTAGCTATATATGCGAAAGTTAATTTCTGCGAATATTCTTTTCCTACAGAAATGAACTAGTTCACATGCAAGTGAATCGTATCAATGTAAATTACGAAACTAGTTTTGTTTGCGAAATATATGCGTACACATATTGTAGCAAGTAGGTTGTATTTTTATAGACCACGCAATTGGTTAAGAACTGAATTGAAATGACTTTACACATGCCTGTTGTAAAGGAAGCATTTTATTTCCAATTTATATGCCTTGGGTGAAAAACTTAAACCAATTCAATAGTATTCATTTTAGCCAATGCCATTAATTTTATTTCTAAATCAAATGCATTTGACCAATACATTACGATTAGGGCTCTGTGAAATCATTCGCCTTTGCTGAATTCAAAGTATTTGGATATGTTTAAATCAATCACATTTGCCCAATATGTTTCAATTAGACATTTCTGAAGTCATTCGCCTTTGTTGAATTCAAAGTATTTCGATATGTTTAAATCAATAGCATTTGGCAAATATTTTTGAATTTGAGGTGTCTCAAATCATTCGCCTTTGCTGAAATCATCCTATGTAGTGAACTAATACAAAAATGACAACATTGCCAACTTTGTGTGATATGGGAAAACTCGAATAGACTGAATCACCGAAGTCAAAATCATTGAAGACGTTGAATTAGAATCTCTAGAAGACCTCTGCTCCTCCTTTGACTTGGGTTGTTTCCTCTTCCTGTTCCTTTTATCTGCAATAACAAGGGCAAACTATTTAGTCACGAAACCACACTTTCTCAGGGGGCCAGACTTGATTGCTGATCAAATCTGGAAATACATTCATAGTCTTTGGAGCTTTCCTCCGGAATTCTTGGAAATTCATTCTAGATAATGCATCAGCCAAATAATTCAGCTTGGACCTGACATGCCGCACAAAAATCCTTCTGTTGTATTTGAGGCCATCTAATACCAAAATTCTGATGAGCTTCATGCACTGTTTGCAAGGCGTTGAGAGTGAATTCACCATATTCATGACCAATTCATTATCACAGAATATTATTATTCTGGTGTTGCATAATTCCGGTAATTTACCCCAGGTTAACATGCCTGTTGCTAGAGCCAACAGCTCCATGAATTCTATGCTAGGTTTTTCAGCTTCAATTAACCCGACTGGCCACTTGGCAACAAAGAATCTGTTTCCAAAAATTCCCCCAATCCCAAGGTTCTGGTTTAGCAATGCGTCCGTGTAAAAATTTAGTTTAGTTGCAAACACATGCACATCCAAATCAACAAAGGGTCTACATAGGTGGCTGGGAGCATCCTTGGCAAGGAAAAACTTCCAAACTAGGCAATCTTGCTTAAAACTTGGGTCTAGTGTGATATTGCTTCAATGGGGATCCCTTCCCATCTGTGAAACATAATTTCTTGTACATCATTCTAGTGTATGTCCTGCCCAGTACTATTGTCCTACTCAGAAAGTTGAGCAGTCCAGTTAGTCTTTGTATCACCTTAATCCTTACTGTTCTCTGTTGAATAATCCAGTTCAGCAATGCCAAAGTCTTCCTTCTCTTGTCCTCTGGCACTGCTAAAGTGAATGATTTACCATCAAGTAAAATTCCCAAGAAAATTACTGACTGTGCTGCCCATTCCGTCTTATCCATTGCTACCGGACACTTAATGTCCTCGCAAAGCTCCAAAAATCTTTGAACTAGCTTATTGCAACTTACCTCAGACTCATGAATGAATAGGAAGTCATCAAGGTAGTTTGAAATTCTGAAATTCCTAGTGAAATTCCTCCCTTCAATTGTCTGTATGATATGGTGTAGACAGTCCAAAAATTCTGTAAAAGAGACAATACTTCCCGGTAATGGGGTGCTGTGCTTTCAAAAGTAAGTATTTCCTTTGACTTACCAAAATCAGTAAGATCCTGAAAGCACTTTTCAGATCACTTTTCACCCCCCAATGACTGAGTAGTCCTCATCAATTTTGGCAGTGAATGCGTAATTAGCTCTATTAGCATAGCGAGACTGTGATTTCTCCTTACCTGTGGGTGCAAAAAGCTTTGCCTTGGCTCCTTCTGCCTCCCTGATCAACTTCTCTGCTCTCTCCTCCGGAGTCAATTGTCTCATCCCCCACGTGCCTGACTGCTCCTCAATATCCATGTCTGCCTCTTCCTCTCGTGCATCACTGTCATGCTCCAATTCATCACCTACAAAAAGTCTGGAATGATGATTAACCTTGCCTTGGTAAATCAGTGAATCATCATCCCCCAGCATATCACAATTATCAGAGGATCTCTTCATCAGTTACTACAGTGTGCTGTGGCTGTGAACTTGGTGCACTCACATCTTCCTCCATATCTATGGATTTATCCCTGGATGAGTGACATTTTTCCTCACTTGAAGGCTTTTTCTTTGACTTCCCTTTAGACACTTCCATTTCATCAGGGGCTGCCCTCTTTTTAGCTCCACGTTTCATTTTTTCCTCTGCACTAGATCTAACTTCGTCCATCCATGGTTTGTTTACATTAGCAATGGTCACTGCTGGGCTTATTCTGCTTATTTCCTTGTTTTTTGACTGATCCGCCTTCCTAGAATTGTTTCTACGAGTTCCTGAGTTTCCTCCTGGCATTATTATAACTCTCCCGTCTATGCTTTCTCACATAAATAATGAGCAAATCTTAAATTAGCAAATTGTGTTTTGGGGAACTTCCATCCATGTTGAGATTTAATCTGTGACGGTTAAATGCAGCGCGTGCAATTATGATGTCAAAATTCCAAATGATGTCATGGTCCTCCTGCTGGATGCTTGGTCTAATTGGGCTTGAAGCCGCACACTATCTTGTATTATTGTTTAGTAAAATTCATTTAATTGCAATTAAATGATACTTAATTCATCGATAATCATGGTTTAAGACATTTAATTCATGGATAGTTGTGGGCTCTTACAAAATAATGCACTCACTCGCTATGCTCATCTAACATAGTAGATGGGATTATTGTGATGGCAGATGAGATTAAACATAAACCCAGAGTGGTTGTACATTGTAGTTTTTGCCACCACAATGAAATCAAGCTTGTTTCTTCTTAATTTTACGAAGTTGACAATATTACTATCATTTGGCGTCAAAGTTGTTTTCTATGTGAAAAGAACATTTTCGAGTTGTCTCCACTGGAAATCAATATGAGAAGCGCTTATGTGTGAGATTGCTATTCTGGGTATGTAATATTTATTTACATACAATTGCGATTTTCAGAAATAAACTGTCATTGTCACCAAACTCTACACACTTCAAAAACAATTGCCACATAAAGTATGAATTGTTGTTAATCTTACTGAAGCAGTCAAACATAGATCTAAAATTGAAGTGGAAGGGGGCCAAATAAATGAAAGAGCAACACATCCACGTGTGTCTTGACTGTGTTCCCACCCGTATCTGCCACTGAAAACAAAAATCATAACACCATCTGTTACTCCAAATCTAGTCGAGCTTTGCAGCATTTGGTCCTGGAGTTTTTGGCCTTGTTGCTGCTGATGATGATGATTGTCCACCAGAAGTCACATGAGCTGTTGATCCTGCAGTTTTTGGTCTTAAGGCAGGGGTTTTTGATCTCTGTGGAACTGTTTTTAACTCCGTAGCCTTCGGTTTGGCTGAGTTAGTTGCCGGAGTCTTTGGTCTAGAAGCACTCAAAGTTTGCTTCTTAGGCGCAGGTGTCTTCGGCCTTACTATTCCTGTAGATTTTGGGGTTTTAGGTCGTGGTACAGTACTACCAGGGACTCTGGGTCCAGTTGCAGAATTTGTTCTTGCTACTTGAGATTGAGATTTCCTTATTCCTTTGGTTAGCTCACCTTTAGATTTGGCTGTTAATGGACGATTATTATCTTTGCCCTTTGAAGACTTCAGCTGGTTATTTACTTGAACTGAACTGGCTGTGTCACACCTGGGCCTAGGACTCCATCCCATCTCATCTGTAGACGAAGATGGTTCCAATTTTACGCTTTCACTTGTCCTTGGTGTTTCAGTATGAAAATTTTTGTCAGTTTCATGGAGAAGCAATTTGTCATCCACAGCCCATGCTTTGGATATTTTGATTGGCTGAGAATTTGTGGAGTCAGGCAGTTCTGCAGTGATTTCAGCAAAACTACCGTCAGATGAAATATTATCGTCATCACCATTGTCAGCTGTTGTAGTCCCTTCCTTTGCAACCGTTATGTTTTTACACTCACTGTTTTCTTCATGTGTTAAACCTTTTGCTGCATTTGCATCTTTAGAATATTCATTCTTTTCAATTCGAGCAGCCACGAACTTATTTTCACTTTGTTCATCGTGCTTTTCCAGTTGGTTTCCTGATTGAGTAGTTTGAGGTTGCCTCCTTTTTTCTCTCTTTGGAGTGAACAACATGACTGTTAAAGACTGCCTGCGTTCTGAATGGGTGTTTTTCTCTCCGAAAGAAACATTATTTACTGTTCTGTTATTGATCCGTGCCCCTGCACCTTCATTTGGCAGCTGGTCTGTCACGCTCTCTTCTGGCATGGGGATGTGTACTTCACCCACTTTCAGTCTCCGGCGATTCCTTCTTGCTAGCCTGGCCTACATTTAAAAAAAATGAACGTTTTTAGGCTGAATTGATTTCTTGCTTTATCGTTCTCTCACTCCCCACCTCAACTCACTTTTCACTGCAGCTAAGGTCAGGAATTAACCAGAATCAACGTGATTATTGCAATGATGGACCGCACTTGTTTCGGGAATCATTACCAGTGCCAGATCTAGAATTTTCTAGCTATTTAATTTAGAGTGACTGTCAATATTTTTGTCTGATTTTTTCCTCATAAGCTCCATGGAATGAAACAGTCCCTGAAACCCCATGGGATCGCCAATTATTAAAATTTCATTACTGGCGAAACAAATATCTGCTTTTAAGTCATTGTTCCTGAATAGAAACCTCATGTTTTGTAATAGTGTTTATGTTACCTTCACCAGCCATTCTCGTCCCCACTTCGTTGCTGCCTCAAAAGCTCTGACTTTGGCGTTTGCGTTTCTTTGTGCCCTGTTTGCACGGAAAATAAAAGTCGCTGCATTTTTTATCCTCAACAGGTCGCGTGTTTTTTCACTCATGTCACTCCTATCATCTCGTACAGCCAGGACGTCATGACATCTGTCAACAACTCTGCCCACTGTCAATGCTATCAATATACAGATTCCCAAACCAACCAGAGAGATGACTGACTTGGTAAGATATGACAACTGAGAGCTTTCGTCATCGTCGTCTGAAATCATTGTGCTGTTTGTGGAATTGTTGGTACTCATGTAAGAATCCGTTACATCTACAAATAAAAGTTAGCACTGTCGGACTGTAGCAAGTCTAATGCTAAGACCGAAAGGTCAAGGCCACACCCTCCCAATATATAATAGGCCCCTAGCAGACAGTGGGCACTTCAGTATTACCTCCAGGACTATGTACAACTTGTAGCCCTGCCAATAAACCAGCATTCACACTAACCATCACTGTGTCTTGTCTTTATGACCCCGTGACATGGTGACAGCTCAGACTTAACAAAATGAGATTTCATCTAATGTTGGAATATTGGTCTGGATAGTGGTAACCTAGTGGCAATTGCTGGACAGTGTGGAAGGTGACCTTCAGGGATTTACCTTTCATACACCAGACAAAGGTTCTTTCTTCCATGCAGAATAAGTGTGCTCACCAGAGAAGGCCATTGCATCACGGTCAGTGGAGTACAGCAGGGAGATTGTGACACAGGACCACACCCAGGACTATCGGGTTGTATGGCTAAAATCAATGCTATGAATAAAGTCAATTTAGTGTCAGTAACTTCTCAGTTAAAAAAGGCCCTTAACTATTAAATTGCCATTTTGGCTTTTACAGGAAACTGGATTTTGGCAGGAGAATTAGTATGCATGCATGACCTCAGTCAAGGTCACCCAGTCCAGTAACAGTGAGGCTGTATGTGAGCCACCAGTATCATTGCTGACAGGAGCCATTCAGCCCTTGCCTTTCAAAACAAGCCAAATAACACCCTCTCAAAGCTAGCAGTGGCCAGCTCATATCTTCGGTTAACCATCTGTAATCTCAGTTCAGGACCATCACACCCTCCCAAAACAAAATATTCTCTTGTAAGTGGTTAATGTGTATTTCCTTCAAAAATCAAGGACCAACACACCCTCCCAAAGAGAAATATTCACTGTAACAGGGAATCTATTGGTCCTACCCTTCTCAAATTGCTACCACAGTACAGTACAGTATCCCTGACACATATACCAAGCAACCAGCCAATCTAACAAAGTAACCTACCCTCCCAAGTTCTTTCATTGCAGGACCACCACACCCTCTCAAAGTGAAATATTCTCTGGAAGGAGGGAATGATGGCATGTCTTGCTGCTGTACCACAAGAGCTTCTGCCCCATATGGAATGGAATGCAGAGGACAAGCTTGTGGCCTGGAATTACTTCTAGCAGAGACTTAAACTGTACTACACAATGGCAGGCACCCCAGATGTGGCCAATGTTGATGTCATGCTATTCTTTGGAGCAAAGGAAGTATCTGAGAGATGGACCACCTTGAAGGACCAGCTATCAGATGAAGAGCGTACAGGCATCAACTCAGTATTCAAGGCCTTTGCCAATAGCTTTGAGAAAAGCTCCTCACATTGGCAGGCCAGGGATGAATACCTCTCTGACTACAAGCAGGGGAAACACCAGACGACAGCAGAGCTGGACATCTACATCAAAGATCTGATCAGCAGGTGCCAATTCAAGCCCACTGAGGTGGAGTAACTTATGGTTGACCTTCTGTATAATTCTACGGCTCACTTTGAAGTTAGAAAGTTCATACATAATGTAAGGTTGAAGACATCACTTATGATAAAATGATAGAAGTTGCCAAGCAACATGAAAGGACCTGCCAAGAGTCTCAAGCCCATAAACAGGTCCATTCAACTGGTGTCATCTTATGCTCCTCCCCTTATTCAAACTAGTGCTTTGTCCAAGTCTTTTCAGGGTAACAATAAACCTTGTGGCAAATGTGGAAGGAGTGACAAGTACAATGACTGCCCAGCTCACGGTGAGACATGCCACAACTGTGGAAGGCTCAACCATTCAATCAACCAGTGTAAGAGCAGAAGACGAGGCTCATCAAGTGGCAGGGCCCCCTCCCTACACAGACCACAGAAACAGAGAAGACCATTGGGCAACAGACCATTCAACAAGCAAGGAGGAAAGGGAGGAGGAAAGTCTGGTGGCTTCAGAAAAAGCACTCCCAAGAAGAAAGGTAGTGGCAGCCAGAAGAAGACATTCAAGGCTCACTCCCTAGAAGTTTTGCTTGCAGGACCAGCACACCCTCCCAAAGTGAAATATTCTGGTCCAAGCGAAACAAGTGTAAGTACGGTGGATTCCTTCAAAAAGCAAGGACCACCACAGCTCCCAAAGAGAAATATTCTCCTGGGAGTGACACAAATGAGGCAAGTATCAATTTCTTCATATGTTATGCATTAAGCAATGGCAATGAGAAGCTTGGCCAATCTAAAAAGGCCTATACTGACACAGACAGTGATGGCAAGACAGAGATCATCACTGATCTGAAATGTAATTATAAAGGCAAAAATATTTGCCATGGAAGTTAAGATTGACCCTGGATCTGAGACAAACTCTATACCATAGAGTCATTTCAGGATGCTGTTCCCCAGACTATGCAACATGGATGGATTGCCCAAGGACACAGCCCTGGAACCAACTCTGGCTCAGTTTCAGGCCTATGATGGAGGCATTCTTCAATCACATGGATAGATCATGGTGCCTACTCAGAACATCAGTAACAAGAAGTTTCACCCTGTGAGATACTATGGGGTGGAGAGAGAAGAGACCAGGATCCTCATCAGCCATGCCACAGTGACTTGGCTGGGCCTGGTGAAGGTGCTCTACATCAACAAGGCACCTAAATGCAAAAGGCAAGTAGCATCTATTACTAAGAAGCTGGAAAATAATTCTCTTCTTTCAGGACCACCATACCTTCCCAAAGAGAAAATATTCCCATGCAGGACTGTCACACCCTCCCAAAGTGAAATTTTCTATGCAAGATGGTCTGAGTGTTGTGATTTTAGGACCAGCACACCCTTCCAAAGGGAAATATTCTCTTTCAGCTATGAAAAACAGCAAAAGTGACAAACAGCCAACTTCAACCACCTGTGGCAAGAGGAGAAAACAATGCAAAGGCAATGAGATCAACAGGGAGGAGGAAGGTCAAAAGGAGCATCTAGCAGCCAAATCTCAAGAAAATCACTCAAACAATGGTTCAGGTATGAGGATGCAGTAATGAACTTATAGGACCACAACACTCTCCAAAAGTGAAATATTCTTCACATTGCAATAACTGTAATCAAACTTCTTTCAGGACCACCACACCCTCCCAAAGTGAAATATCCTCTGATATGCCAAAACATCAGTACTATCAGCTACAGGAGGACCAGGAAACTTACTACATCAATACTGAGGGCTATCTCCAGTGTCACCAAGACCCCCAGAAGCCAATACAAGCAATTGTAATTATAAAGACAATACAAGCCATTGAAGAGGCCATTGACTACATGATAAAACAAGATATTTTGGAGCAACAGATTGAGTCAACACTATGGGTATCTTCAGTCACATATCCAGTCAAGCCAACAGGTAAAGTGAGACCATGCCTTAATGCAAGGGACTTCAACAAAGCCATTATAAGGGAGAACCACAAGCCCCAGATGGTGGAGGAAATTGCACATCAACTGGCTGGAGCAGTGGTCTTCATGAAGGTGGATACCCTCAAGGCCTTTCTACAGGTACACCTCACCAAGAGAAGCTCCAAGTTACTGGTCATAAACACCCACAAAGGAAGGTACAGGTTCAAGCATATGCCATTTGGTATGTCACAGGATGTGTTTCAGATGAAAATGGACCTCATCATGGAAAGATGCCCAGGAGTCATAAGCATCCATGATGAGATTGTGATCTATGGCCTTAGCAACCAGGACCATGATGCTAACCTCATAAACTTACTAAATGTGGCCCAGCTCAAAGAGCTTGTGTTGAACAGCAAGAAACTGGAACTAAAAAGGCCAAAAGTGTCTTCTTCAGTGCTGAATACAGCCATGATGGCATGCACCCTGTCCTCAGAAGATCTAAGGGATCACTGAAATGACCCCCTCCCCCACCAACAAGCAGCAACTTGCAAGTTTTATAGGGATGGTTACATACATGGCAAACTTTGTGCCACATTTGAGTCACCACACTGAGCCCCTCCATGCTATGCTAAAGCAAGACACTTTCTTCATGTGGGACCAAATGGCAAATGCAAGCTTCCAGAAAATCAAGGACCTGATGAGCAAGACAGTCAGCCAACCACTGAGATACTATGACCATACCAAGCCAGTGACTGTACAAGCTGATGCCTCCCAAAGAGAGCTCAGTGCATGCTTGGTCCAAGAAGGCCAACCAATTGCTTTTGCAAGCAAGAGCCCCATGGACACTGAGACCAGGTTTGCCAATATAGAGAGGGAACTCCTTGCAATTGTCTTCACTTGCCAGTGCTTCAATACCTATGTCCTTGGCAGGCAGTTCACTGTGGAATCAGACCATAAGCCTCTGGAGATGATACATTTGAAGAGCCTTGTGAGTGCCCCTCTTGGCTCTAAAGGATGTTACTTCAACTATACAATTTGACCATCAGGTACAAGCCAGGCAAGGATATGCTGCTTGCCAATGCATTGAGCAGATGCCCTTCCTGAGGAAATGAAATCAAGCTGGACATGCATGTCAACTATGTGGCCTTAACAAGGCCTGGATTGCCAAGCTGAAGGAGGTAACTATTGATGACCCAGTTACAAGCACTGTATACCAGCTCACTCAGCAAGGATGGCCGCATCAAAGAAGGTGCACTCCTCAGATTGCCAGGGTGTTCTGGGACTTCAGAGATGAGTTGTCAATCAATGATGGCTTGTTACTGAAAGGACCACACATTGTCATTCTCTCCTGTCTCCATGAAGAGTACCTTAAAAGGCTTCACCGAGGACATCTATCAGCCACCAAGATCCAACAGAATGCAAGACAGCACCTGTATTGGCCTGGTTTAGATCTGCTGATATCACCGACTATGGGAGGAGGTACCAAGAATGCATCAAGCATTCACATCCTCTTAAGGAGCCATTACAGGCTCATGATGTCCCCCTCTAGCCCTGGGAGAGAGTCACAATGGATCACTTTTACATGAATGGCAAGCTGTATCTATTAGTATGTGAGTATTTCAGTAAATTTCCCATTGTCTTTCAGATGAGGAGCACCAGCTTTGCCAACATCAAGGACCACCTCCTACAGCTGTTTGCAGTAGAAGGCACACCCAATGAAGTCATGAGTGACAATGGCCCTCCCTTCAACAGCAGAAAATTTAACAGCTTTCTTTCAGGTCTAGGCATTAAACATTCAACCTTGTCACCAAACTATCCCCAGAGTAATGGCTTTATTGAGAGACAGGTGTAGATCATGAAGAGGACCATAGAAAAGGCCTTGGCCACAGGCAGATGTTTCCAAGAAGCCCTAACCAGCTTGAGAGCACAGCCACTGAGTGATGGACTGCCCTCGCCAGCAGAGATACTTCATGGAAGGAGCCTTACAACTAGAAAGGCAGCCCCTGTAGACATCACAGCCATACATCAGTCTTTAATTTCATTGCAGGCCAAATACATTAAGCTGCATGACAAGGCAAGACAGGCAAGATCTCAGAGGGCCCTGGTGATAGGTGAAGAAGTGGATCATTTAACAGCAAACAATAATTGGCAATTAGCCACAGTCATAGGTACCAGAGACTCAGAGAGGAGTTATGACATAGCCCCACAGGAGGGAACATCACTGAGGAGGAACAGATCCCATTTGAAACCATGATGCTTCAACACACCAGCAATTAATGGCAATTTCACTTTCAGGACCACCACACCCTCCCAAAGTGAAATATTCTGTGGTATAAAAAATTTCCTTTCAGGACAGTACACCCTCCAAAAGAGAAATATTCTGTCATTTCAGTACCATCACACCCTCCCAATGTGAAATATTCTAACAATAACAGTTATGGTGCTGATCTATTAGGACCAGCATACCCTCTCAAAGTGAAATATTCTAAATCTGTACCTAAACTAACAATCAAACAAATGGAGATACTGCCTATGAATCTTACATTACAAAGACATTGGTTCCACTGAGGAGCACAATCAAGCCAAGGAAGGAGACTAGGTTTGAGAGGGACCCTGTGACCAGTGTCAGACACATTCCAGTGAGATGTACAAACAAAAAAACTACCCCCCACCTTCCCCAGAGGACCTTCGATGCACAAGACCCAGGTTTTTGCTGATACCAATATAGATGTTACAACCAGTAGAGGGCACAGCATCTGAAAACCTTAAGGAGAATGAGGCTGGAGAAGCTAATGACACTTTAAAAGCTCATTCACTCCCCCAACAGCCATGTGGCCAAATCCAGGCTCAAGGATGTGACAACAACTCTGAAAATAGCATTGCTCATTTCAGGACCCATACACACTCCCAAAGAGAAATATTCTCTGACAATAACAACAATAACTGTAATTCAAGTTCTTTCAGGATCTTCACACCCTCCCAAAGTGAAATATTCCAGGATTCAAACAGTGAAGCAGCCAGTGAGTCAACAAGCATGACTGGGACTGAGACAGACATACACACCCTTCCAAAGTGACTGTGAGCTGTCAAGCCAATCAGTTGATGGCCAAGCCAAAAATGAATAAGTTCATTCCAGGACCAGCATAGCCTCCCAAAGTGAAATATTCTACTTGCAATCTCCTTTCAGTACCACCACACCCTCTCAAAGTGAAATATCCACAAAATACAATACTAGCAGCAAACTGAGTTCAAGGGACTCTTCAGGACCATCATCACCTGAAGGTGGCAGTTTAACAGCTAAATCTGTGTATTCCCCCTCCTAGAAATGACAATAGTTGAAAGGCAAATACATGATGCCATTCATGCAGTGGGGGACCAACAAGGAAGAGCAGTGACCCATGGACTTTTGAAGGAACAAAAGCAAGTTGCAGCAAGCAAGTTACAGTGTATGGCCCAGTTAAGGAAGACATCAACTCCAGACCCTCCTCTCTCAAAAGCAATTAAGCAAGAGCCAGGTTGGATTTGACCAATGGTGTCACTAGTGGCAGTTCAGAGGAAAGTGACTGTGTAGTCAATGCCCCCTCCCATAGTAGAAGGGCAAGGTTTTTGGCTCTCAAGCAGAGATTTGAAACATCCAGCTCTGAAGAGGAAGAGATGAAAAGGTAACAAACATCCTCCCAAAAGTGACAGTGCCAGTGGCCCTCCCAGATGAAGCTACAAGCTTTCCAGGACTTTAACCGTAACATCAAATGGCAGCCTCCCTCTGGTGGTGACTGAGACCAGCAGCGGCATTGTATATATTTGTAAATAAAAACTTTTAAAGGGTTCTAAGGTTATTGGATGGCAAATGCCTTCTCCCAGATCTCACAGTACAGTGAAGTCTCCGTGTTTTTTGTAAGCTTTCCATGGTAAACTGTACTCTAAATGTCAAATAGTAATTTTAAATCAATAATATATAATTATCAGGGCAAAGCCAATAAATGGCTCATTTCAAAATACGAACAGAAGGAGATGTCAGACTATGGCACGTCTATCACTAAGACCGCAAGGTCAAGGCCACATCCTCCCAATATATAATAGGCCCCTAGTGGACAGCGGGCACTTCAGTAATACCTCCTGGACTATGTACAACTTGTAACCCTGCCAACAAGCCAGCATCCACGCTAACCAACACCGTGTCTTGTCTTTATGACCCCATGACAACATTGACCTCTGTTAAACTAGGACTGACGGGAGAACAAATCAAACTCCCAATACGTAACACAGTGGAAGTAGATCTGATTGCCTCATGCAATGCATCTGCATCTCATTTCTTGTGGACTATATGTGGACAATTGCCATGAGGTATACTCAAGGAAATAGTCAAGTTGTTCAACTCGTTTGCAGAAAGTTTGTTACAATTGTTGTCTTTGCTATTGTGTTATGTGTATTTTTCTCCTGTCGTTTCTGACTTGCCAAACAAATCCTGGAGATATATTCTTTTGACATGATTTTTTTAGAAATATTGTGGATTATTTTCAAACTGTACTCTTCGCCACGTGAAGCAACGGAACTGAACGCCATTGTAACTTTGTTTTGTCATTGATCCAACTTAAAATCACATAAACTGCATGAAGATTTTGCCGAGGAGAAAGTTGTATATCTTGCAACATCATATTTTCATGGTGTAAGACGAATAAGCTGCCACATTATATAAGGATCCAGGTTGAAGGGGATGTTACCTGAGAAATAACGTTGATAAGAGAAAATGAAAGAGAGCCTGTTACCACACCAAGTGCAAATAGCTCTACCAATAAATCTTTTAGTTTGCTTCTCGAAAAGCTTATCAGGATAATTTAGTCTCACATGGAATACAACAGAAAAAACATGTAAAGTGAAAAGGGGGAAATCAGTTTTCATTTGAGAAGCAAATTTTCACTTTACCCTGTTCATCCAGAAAAAAAAAGAACTCTATGATGGAATTGATTTTGTAGGAATGCTCTGAATGACCCAAATGTCTCACCTGCTCAGTTCGAATATCCCACATTTGAAACTTTCTCTCTTTCACAAGCTAAACTTCGGTTTATTTGGTTGTCAGAGGGTTGATGTACATTTCCGTCTTTTCAAAAAAACATGACAGTCGTGGCCTTGCCCCCGCAGATGTCAATCGGTACATCATCAAGCGATCTATTTCAATGTTCAGGAAAATCAGTGAGTGTGACAATGTAATGAAGTGGCCATTAGAGGTGATATTGAAACACATTTGTATTTGAGCTGGCAGAGAATATGGATGATAAATTAAAGGGACGCTGAATTCCACGTCAACTTGTAATCAAAACAGACAAACCCCCAAAATATCCAAGACTGTTGTCTTGCGGGTTTCTTCCTGGGAAATTAGAACAATAGGTACAGAGAAAGTGTGCATAGACACCGACGGATTTCAACAAGGACTGATGTTCAAGTAACTCTGAAATAACTAGCTGAGTTATTGAACTCCACACCTTTTTTACGGTAATGGAATTTACAGTAGAGAATAAGACTTTGCTATTTATGGTCATCTCCACTTTTGCGTTTGCGCAAAATGCAACTAGGCAGAATATCAACTATGAAGAAGGGAAATCAATAATTGGTAAGTAATTTGAAAATAATATTTTTTCTAATATTATTCTGTGAAATCAATTTTGTGTCCCCCTACGTTAAGTTTTTTGTAATCATAAATCTATGAAGACTGCAATGAAAAAAAAACGTAATTGAAGTTTGTCGGATATATCTATCTTGGATTTCTAGCCAGAAGCGTGGTTCAGTGGAAGTTGTCAGGTTAATTACCCTTAAATTGCACTGCTCCTGGTCCATGCACGTTAGTTGCATTTCATTCTACGCTTAGTTTTTGCTGATCAAATAATGACATTTCAATTTAAATATGTGATATGCAGTAAATAAGGGTGAATAACTGTTTGTTACTGTGACTGGCGTGAGGCATATGACGTGAATCACGTGCGGCTCCACGCGCAGGTGTCACGCACAACATGACAAATCATGTGTCACTCAGACTCATGTCGCCATGATACTCGACTTGAAGTTTTTTTGTCACAACTACAATTTTTTTTTGTGTGTGTAAGGGGGGGGGGGAGTCCTTCGCGATTGTAAATAAATGATCAGTTTTGGTACACGAATAAGGCACATGCTGTAGTACTCCGTTAAAATTAATAGTTTGGATGTTTGGACAAAAAAAATTATGTTGCTTTAGAATTCAAAAAATCGATGACTCATAAAACATCAATACCAACAGACTCTCGGACTTGTACTCTATGTCTTATATTTTGGTGAATGTTACCGAATGTTGAAAGTATTTTATTTGTCAGTCTGAACACTAATGCATAATTTTTTATCCAATTTCCCTACCTTATCCCACATGCTTTACGTGCGCAGGTGGAAGTGAATTGCTACATCAGGTAGAACACTGGTGGTGTAAGATATGAAGTAATTTCATAATAAAGCTGTACAACAGTCAAATAACAAAAAAGAGAAAGTTCACCTCAGGTAATTGACAGTTATGATATTTTTGACTAATGCGCTACATTTTGTTTTATCCTTGGGTTATTGTCTCTATAACCGTAAGAATAACAAAGGCATTTGGGTTGCCTAAAACCGAGTTTATTCTCTAAATACAAAGTGATGTTGCTT
>JBCAUG010430562.1:0-30790 GCA_038406175.1 Haplosyllis leylae
TAAAAAAAAGGAAGTCAACACCCCCACCCCCAAAAATATGGAAGTTTGGATTCTAGGATATTTTGATTCAGGAGAGAGGTGTATAGCATTTCTGCAGTTGGTTGCTTGTTTGTGGACAGACAGCTGATGACTCCCGCCCTTTTATTTCTTGGAATTAGATTTTATTCACCCAACAAAATTTTTTTGGGAATCCATAGTCTGCCACAAAAAATCAGATTTCAAATATTTAAAAGCAAAATATGTTTCAGACGATTCTGAGCAATTCTGTTTTTGCCGCAGTTCAATTAAATCACATAATCAGATACAACAGACTTATTACCTTTTAATGTCTCGAGCTCATGTGCCAGGGGCAGTGGGAAATATCCCGTGCGACCGTAATTTTGCTATGATGCTTCTACCTCAGTGACCAATTTAGTCATAAAACAATGTTTTCCATGTTTTCACAAGACACACTTTCTTGAAAATACCTGTCATGAAGGGTTCAAACGATACAGCCGCCATTGTGGTAATGTGTTGGAAATTGTGGTTTATTTTATGACCAAATTGCAACCCCCGCCCCCAGTCCTGGCGTGGGTGGTCCTGCCCAGGGGTACCCCCCAAATCCTGTCCCAGTTCTGTCTGGGGAATACCCCCAGGTGCTGTCCAGGGGTAACCCTCCCCATCTACAGGCCTTACGAGGGGGTACCCCCTCCTGTGAACAGAAAAAGAAACTTAAAAATACATTGCCTTCGCTCGTACTTTGTACGCGGGCGGTAACAATTTGATCGCAGGAGTAACTCGCAGACAATTAATAACATGATGCAATGCGAATTCACAATGAGTATCCATCAACATTGATTTTTAAGATTTCTTTGTTTCCCAGCCACAGCATGGTATTTATTGTGTACAGAAACTGCCTTATGTTCGGTAACGAAGAGCAGTTATGTTGAATTTAACATGTTACGCAAACTTACAAACTTGCATACGTAAAGCTTTACTAAAGGTATGTACCAATATCGAGTGTTTGCATTCAGGGGCAAGTTGTATGGTCAGAAGATAGCTATGATGCATGAATTTGCACGTGTTTCTGTCCTACAATACATGATCGACTATATTGGATGGACTATATTGGTCAGTAGCAGATCGATTGAATTATAACCAACCAAAGAATAATTAGGGAACATAAATAATTACAAATGTAAGCAACAATGACTAACAGAGCCATTTCTGTATACTTTGGCTTACTTCCACCAACTGTAAATATGTACACATTTTGTGTATTAGGAAACAATCTGTGAATATTGAAAAAGGTACCTCATCAGGCTGCGGCTTGCATATACATATTTTCTGGTTGTCTGTTCGAGAATAGTGCCCCGCATTTTGGACCTAGTTGTTGAACAATTCTTTCATTTTTGACGGTTGATCATTGTGAAGGTACCGCGGGAAATAGCGTGAAGACAGAAAGACAAACGTGGACAGATCACGACCATTATGAAATGCAGCATTAGGCCTGTAACGTTCACCTGAAACAGCAAATCATGTATCGAAATGGCATGATATGGAAGTAATCAGTATGTTGCCGAAGACCCCACCCACCTCAGTAACCGAGTACATTGTTAAAGCTTCTGAGTCTTAGAAGCTCTATTGATGTTCTCATGGTCTGGAAATATCAGGCATTATGCGACAATCTAAATGAGTTGATAATTATATTAGAATCTCGGAGGGATACTGCATCCATATTGCGCCAAGAAATAACGTAATTTCATTTTCTCCATCCTCGTTCCCACATTGCAGTTAAGACACCACTGTGGATGATAAGGTTCATTACAGTGGTGAAATACACCTGTATCGTGAAACGAGTCGCGTTTGGCGTTTTTGGTGAAAACCATTGGCAAAGCGTGAACCTGTCAGGAGTAACAAGTACTGAAGTACTGTGTCAGCTCGAACGTTTTATTCCATTTAATAAATTAATAGTGGTGCATGTTCGTCTGAAGTCCGTCCGGTTATGCAAGTCTGCCCAACAGGCTGCGAAATATATGTTTTTCTATATTCAATGCTGTAGACAGTGTAATCTGCTCGTTGTTGGATCGTGGGATTCACATCTCGCAAGGCTCTTCCATCATTAGTGAAAGATACAGCGATCGATCACTGCCTCTGTGCTCATCTACTTTGTGTGTCCTTAGCGTTGAACACCCAGGCACCACTCGTCTCCAAATTAAGCAGCCTACTGGATGGGCAGATAGTCTAGAACTTCCCTCAGCTTCTCGTTGAGAGATCGTTTTTTCCAAGTTCCTGAGTTATTCCTGGAGTTGATTAGGCGCATGTGGACTTCCTGCAATATCCAGAGAAAGTAATCAATACCAAAAGATTAATAATCGATATTAATGCTAATGTTTCGAGAGAAACGAAGCGGTATGCCTGGCAGAGCATGTTAATTGATTTCAGAGGCCATGGATAAAGTGATACCTTGAGAAGAGTTTGTCGCTGCAACGTACGGAGACAGCTAAACCATCGTTTGGATGGCACCTTCGACGTTATTACTTTTTGTGCGATACCATTTTCTGGGGACATTATTAATTAAAATTCTAAGGAAAGCTTGAAGAGTGTTGCCCAAACTGAACCCTGTGTAGAGCCATCATATTATTGAATACCTTTAAATTAGGAACATTTAGTCGAGGAAATTTGGATATTTATTCAAAAATACAAATGCGATGTAAATCGAACGAGGCACCTCCGATATGGGGCTCAGGATGGTCCCCACGCATTAGCAGTCCCTTTCTTGCCCTGTGTAAAAGATGGGACCTGGACCCCCACCCCACCCACTTTGGGTTTTAGGCAGATTTGGACTCTGCATCAAAAGTTGGGACCAGAACCTCCCGCCCCCCCCCCTCAACCACCACCACTCTTTCTAGCGGGGACCATAGAAGTGGCATTCACCGTTCATCGCTAAATGGAGTTTATTCGATGAAAACGCTTCAATAACATATTCTGTTTCTATACAATTTCAGACGTGTGGAGTTTAGGAGTGATACTCTACATGTTAGTTGCTGGTGAAGCACCGTTCCACGAGGCCAATGATAGCGAAACGTTAACAATGATTCTTGACTGCAAATACCACATTCCGCCGGACGTTTCTGAAGAGTGTAGAAGGTAACAGCTTGTAACAATGACTAAATTTGTGTGTGTGAGCAGTGATTTTTGCCGCAGGTATTTTTATCGTAGTTCTTCCGAGGTGTGTGTTGGGATTATGATTATGTAATGTCCCTACTAGTATGAATGAGTATTTACTGTGAGGAAAGGGCGAGAAAAGTGCATTTGTGTAGGTTTCTAATTTGCCTTAGAACAATTTGATGTCTTACATATATTCGATTTTTTTCAGAAGTTTTCTATAAATTCACAAAAGACTTAAGAGACTTTTTGGCGTTTTTTTTTAAAAAAACATTGTGGTAACAAATTGTACTTGTTTCAAAAATTGCCTTTTAAATTTGCACCGTTCCACAAAGACCTGTTTCCTTTTTCTTTCCTTTATTTTCTACGTGGTTCTATAACTTTGTAGATTAATAGCCAAACTCCTTGTACGTGACCCAGAGCTTCGAGCGAGTCTGCAGGAAATTATGTTCGACCCATGGTTGCAGCAGGGTGAGGTCTCTGGTATCCCCATTATGCCTCTTATCTCTCGACAGCACATCTCCGACGAGGACAACGCAATCATCGTACAGAAAATGGTTGATGGCAAGATAGCATCAAAAGAAGAAATTTTACAGTAAGACATTATGGACGAGTCCAGATAGCAAATACCTCGGTCGGTGAAACATTTCTGGGACATGATGATTTCATTTCATAGAATACAATATCTTTTAAATGCCCTACCTTAATGTAGCAAATAAATGCAGGGAAGCATTTCCATGTCCAGGGAATTTCCATTGAAAAAATGAATTTTTTCCGTGGAATCAAATCCGACCATGGTGCTGTAATACTTGTGTTTTCAGATCGTTGGAAAAAGATGCATACGACCATATCACAGCAACATACTACCTGTTGGCGGAACGACGGTTAAAACGACAGCTTGAGTACCAAGCTATGACGGGACATCGTAAACAAACAGAAGGTGACAACAAGGCCAATCTTGCCCCACTGGCACTCTCACCGCGGTATGTAGTACCTTTGTGGAAATGTTGTTAAATACAAATTGTTTCTAACATACCATGAGATTAAACTATTGCTTTCATTTGACGCAATGCGTTAATTGTTCGTAACGTAGCATACAAGGAGGACTTGCAGACCATTCTTTGTATGTTCATCGTCATAAGAAGTAAATAGTGGTTTCTTTGCATGACGACCACTGGAAAGTGACTTCCAAATATCGCTTATTTTAAAGATTTAGTAGGATATAATGTGGATTTAATTTTAAGCTCTACATTCTATTCTCATCGTTGAAAGGAAGTCTTTACAATAGGATACCCCTGGTATCATAAACAAAAAAGCACACAAGACAGACGGAACTAAATCACTCAAATGTCGCACGGAAACTGTTCAGAAAACGTCGTACACGTATCTTGCTAATAAGATAAATCACGAGGTAAGGGCATTCTCGAAGAGAATGCCTGCACCAAGGGATTTATCTGATTGAAATCACGTCCATTTGATTGCTATTAGAACTCGATTGATCTATGAATGGAGTTGATCTATGAATGGAGCTGGGTCTATGAATAGGAGGCCATTTGAATGCATGAAATGCTTACCTCCATTGTTGTGTGTCTTGGTGGGTGCTTTTCCTTGAAGACAATTACTATGTATATTTCTACTCAGTGGAGTCCTACCATGTGGTTTTTTGGTGGGGAAGGGCTCATTTTGTGGTGTATTCTGTGTTGAAAAGACATGTGTTTGCTCTGCTTGGATTTGGATCTAGATCTAATGTCTCATGCAAACTTAATATTTCACTGCGGATTATTATTTGGAAAGCCTTCAAACAGCATGGCATCTTCTTGGCCAAGTCACAAGGACCTCACAGACACTGATTTTTTGGATGTATGATGCATTTAAGTGGCCTAAATTTGAGTGCAAATAATCGGATTTTTCACTACACGCTGCCATGACCTTCTTCCCCAAATTGCTTGTTGTGGTCACATGACCCGAAAGGAGCATTACTATTGGTTGAGAGAAACTTCAAAACGAGGCTGGATGGTTGGTTAAAAAATCATGTTTTTTTCTTCGAACTTAAATTCGTCATTTACTCCCTTTTGAAAGTCATTAGAATGTGTCTGTTACAGAGAAATATTTAGGTACCAATGTTAGCTATCCTGTGTTAAAATTCTGGGATGTTGTGGCCCATAGTTTCTGCAAAAAAAGTAATTGAATTTGCATTCGAAAAATTACACAATTTTTCAGACCATGTGCTTTCACCACTTGCCTTTCAGTACAGTGACCTTTGTGGCTTTTGCTTGCTCAGTATGTCTTTATTGTTGGCCACAGCAATGAAGGTGCTTCAACTAATTGTCAATTGAGAACAATAATGTCTCGAGGGCATTCTCGAAAAAGAAAGCTCTTTCAGAACAATAGGTTTCATGCTGAAAGTGATTTCATAATAAATATTGAGGTGCTCATTCCTTTCGAGGAGTTGTCATAGAGATTTTTTATGTTAGAGAAGTAATATTGTGTGATGTTGAAGAAGAGTACGTGTTTATGTGCAGTTTTGGCTGTTCCTTCATGATAGGAAGAGTCATTGCATATTTGTATGCAATCAAATTGGTTTATTATGGATGTTTTCACTGGGAGGAATAAGGAATTGATGGAGCCGTGGTTCTGTGTATGACAGATGCCTCATGGAATCATTGTTGAAGTGGTCATGGAGAAGTAAATCTAGCTCGCAGTGACGCCAGTGACGGAATAATTGCATTTTATCAGCCATCAAAGACACCAGTGATGAGATAGCTTCTTGCACGCAACGGTAATGTGTTAGGTTCTCCTGCAGCAGTAATGACTGTATTGTGTTGGCTATTTCTGTCATTCCTTTTCTTGGGCCAACACTGGTTTGGCTGCCTGTTGGTACAGACAGGCAGACTATTCTAATACTTCATCCATGAAAATACACACAAAATCCCTTAACGATAAAATAACAAACTTAGCGGTGATTGAAACACGAAAATTTAAGTTTCACATATGGGGTCTCGGAATGAAACGAACGTGATTGCAAGTTGACTTGCTTCTTGAATGAAGCTTCAGAGAAGATTTGTAACCTGTTTACGACTGTGCAGTTTGGCGGTGATAATGAACTGTATTGGGATTTTTATGTTGGAATTCTACCAGCATGTTAATTATCACTGCTGAGTTGGTAAAAGCTAGCTGCATCAGCTGAGGACTTGGACATTGAAGCTGCCATCGACAGTCTTTGAGAACTTACAGCCAGCTCAGCTTTATGTGGAGAATCACTCACACGATCTGCTAGTGACACATGAGCCGGTTACATTCTTATTAATCAAAGTACCAAATGGCCTTCAACGTCTCGCTGACATTTTTCTGTGTAAATCTGGAGGGTTTTTCGGACGAATTGTTGTCATCGGAATAATAATCATGTTGAGAATACATATCCATCTATATGGCATATTTTTATGAAAGGCCACCAAGTCCATAATAGGTTCATTTCTTCAATATTAGTTGTTCATTTCCGGTAGGCAAGCTTCTTTGTTCCCTGTGGCAGGGCTTCCTGTTCCTTTAAAACTACTCCGTGATGTGATGGACACTCTGACGTTTCTGTTGTTCACTCGTGTCCCACCTTTATGCAATTGTCTACTTTCAAGAGAACAACGATCGTGCAAACTGAAAGAGAATTGAAATACTTTACACCGACTAAAGAAAATAAATATGGTTTCTTTGTGCTGCCTTTGTCGAGAACATAAGGAGGAAATATTTTACCGCCTTGTATGTATTGAACTACTAATTAGTGATAATTACATTAAATCGGATAAAATTATTTGATGGCCTCTTCTTAGAAGTTTTTTCTCCCGTAAATTTTACTGAAAACAAGACATTCATTGAGCACGATAATATCATGAAGTGTACTACTTTTGAACCAGTAGTAGAAGTGGTGCAATACGGTGGTCATTTGCAACCGCCACTGTTCTCAGCTTCATTCCATCTCCTGTTCCATTACTCGTGTATACTGAAGTACTGATCACTCCAGCCGCGCATTTGAATGGCTTTAAATGCCTGACAAATCAAGGGGTCACTTGCAGGGAACGGTAATATATTGCCAGGAGGACTTTCTTGTTCATATTGAGGTTTGAATGAAAGTAGATCTAGTGTACAGACAGGCTCCTGAATCAAGTGACCACGGCACAAAGAAATCAGAGAATTAGATGTTTATTTTTCTAGACAGAGAAAACAGGGGATATTCACATTATTCCATCAGAAACAAGGGATTTATAATACTTGGTGGTGGTGAATTTGATCTTTATCATGTTCCAGCGACCTGAAAATACTTCCAATTATTTATTTTTAGCTCAGGCAGTAACATTCTTCTTATTGGTAATTAATAGTATCTGACAACTAAATTTCTGCAACGTTTGCCCACGTGTAGGTTTGTCGACTTGATAAATCCTGTGCTCTTTATTCAATTATATTGTCCTTCACGGTGAATTGTAGATTGATTACTATTTAGCCTGTGAGAGTATTGTTGTGGTGCATATGGGCACATTTATGCACATGCATACAAGGACTGTTCGAGGTGTTTTTTTTACTGATCAACTCAGAATTGACCAGTTATGCTGCTGGATCCGCTACTATGTGGACAATACCCGATTTGAAATAAACGAAACAGGGACTGAGATTTTCGTTCCTTGATATTTCCCTTCACATTTACAATCCCAGCAGTTTTTTGCGTTTTGTACAAAGTTTGGCCTGTTGCAGAAAAGAAAATAGCTAAAATGTAAAATAGGAAATATTCATCCGTTGTCGCTGTGGATTTAGCCTTTTAGTAAAGGAATAAAGATTCCTCCCTGGAGAAAATAAAAATAGAATGCAGTTTATTTTAAACACATACAGCTTTGTAGCCTCATTGCGTAGATGGGATAATAAACGTGGAACAAACCGAGGTTGATTTTATCGTGTGGAATCCTGGACACAACACGTATAAATTCAATAGCAGGTGCCTGGAGGCATTACCTTGCTTAAAAGCCAAGGATCATGTTTTTGTGATAAAATATGTCCTTAGGGCCAACTGGCAACTATCGTGGTTTAAAATCCGCGTTTTCATATGTGGTAGTTCGTAACTGAGACACGAAAAGCTTACCGTTACGCAAGTGTGACAAAAAGCAGCCTGCGGCAGCTTTACTCCCGACGGGGAACTCCGACGATTTAAGCCCCTCGTATGCTTCTATCATCGTGTCCTTTTTAGGTAACAAGCTCCTTCACTCACCGGTTTTCTCAATTTGTTAGGATTTTCGCCACCCTACCTGTAGCCTATTTTGTGAAAATTGTTCACGGTTCCTCGGAAGCAACATTGAATTAATCCTTACCTGTTATCATCTAATGTCATCTAAAGAGTTTCATTATTTTTGCAGTGATTCTGTTCGAAAATATATCCTGTTTTAGACATGAAAGGAACTCCCGCCATGTCAGTTAATAACAGACGTAATAATTTGTGAAGCCGAGATGCTGAGAAATATCTCGTGCGACCGTAATGATGCTTCTACCTCGGTGACCAATTTAGTCATGAAACAACGTTTTCCATGTTTCAACAAGACACACTTTCATGAAAATACCTGTCATTAAGGTCCCGAACGATACACGACCACCATTGTGGTAAAGGGTTGGAAATTGTGGTTTAACGTCTATTTTATGACCAAATAGCATCAGCTGTCGATATTATGTGATCTGTTTCAAGTTGTTTTTTATTCGACTACATGGGCTTAAACTGAAGTATAGAGGAGCGTGATTTTACGGTGGTTCCATTCATCTGTCGCGACACGTGAGGTCGGGGGATTTAGATGTATACATGCTCCGAGGATGTGCATCATATTGGCGCAGTGGTAACGCTTGCGCCACTCACCGTTACAACCTGGGTTTGATGCCTGGTCGAATGTGAGATGTCTTTCACCCTTCACAGCCAATGCCTGGTTGTTTTCCCTTTGGGGTTTTCTTCCACCCCAGAAGGGCTCCAAATTGTAATGTGATTTGTATCTGGACTTGTTTCATAAGGCCTCAGGAGCTTGGCCAGCAATGCTGGGCCTGGGGGACGTTAAAACATGGCTTTGATTATAATCGTTTCAGACGGTGACCTCTCTTTTGCAACCGACACATCTGATCCCACTGACGTAGAAAAGAGGATTGACTGTGCGTTTATACCAACCTTACTTTGATGCGTTCAGTCAAAATTGGGAAACATTTGGCTTGCATATCTCCCTTTGGAGACTGATTTGATCATGGAACATTCGCATTTCTAGTGGATTTCAGGCAGGCAGAAAAAAAAACTGATCCTTTTTGTCATGATTCCTATTAAATTGACAACAGCCACCATCATAACCATGAATAATATTTACGATCTGCTGGAATTGCTGTCAGAAATGTTACACTAAGCCAGGAAGCGAGAAATCTCTTTGATGATTTTCAGGTAAAGGGGAACGGCGGTAATTGCTGCGCTGTTAAGATTTTGGGCCCATTTAGTAGCTAAGGACACATTGACGTCATCCAGGCTGTGAAGCTGTCTGAATACTTCTATTTGCAGACTTAACAGAAAACCGGCATGTGTAGAACTTTATGAATAGCTGTGGAGGGGAAGGAGCCTAATCACATTTATTTAAAATTGAAAAACCTCATTACTGGCTTCCGGATTGCAGTGACGATGAGGATTTGGCAACAGTTATGCCTGTGAATGCAGATTGTGCAACATTCATGGTAATGCACGAAATAGGCGACCATGGAAATATGATGTGTTTTTGTCCCGCCGGTTTACTCGAATGAACCAGCTACGTTTGGTTACCTGTGATTGTTGGGAATGTTTGATGCCTTTAAACGTTATGATTAAAGAAACCAAGATGAATCATTTAGAATTGAAGTTGCCCATGTTTCAGGGATCATTTCAGTTGAAAGAAAAGAAAAACATCCACACAACCATCTGAATTTGGCGGGGTCAAATATACTGTCTGTCTTGTGTGCTTCCTATCAAACCTACCATTTACCTTTAAACCCCGGGGCACTGCAAATTGATTTCTTGCATGTGCGCCGTAGTATTCTGTTGGAATTGTAAGTTATGTAAGAATAAAAACATCAAGATAATGTGACTTGACACGAAGGTCTCCTGGAAGTAAAGATGCCTTGAAGAAACTAATTCTATTTCTGTTTACTGTACTTACATGTAACTGCCCTCTCTATACTTTTAAATAGCAACAAGTAATTACATACTAATAATACGCTTCTGTTTCTTTCTCACCTTTTCTTCCCCTTCCCGTTACCCTACTACTGCCACAACCTTTGCGTATTTCCACATTTGTGTTGCTGCAAACGGACAACTTACAGAAGCGCAAAAGAGAAATATATCGACGGCGTCTACGTAACGTGTACCTGCGAGGATCCCAGCGACCAATGCCCATGGTAACTGGCTTCATGACGCATGTTTCCACCTTTCTGTAGCCGCATAGTTGAGACTTCGTGTGTAGTGTTTGTTGTGATTCTGTATTATTTGAATGCAGTTAAAGCTGTTGTATTCACATTTTATAACTGGAAAAAAATTCTGACCGCATCATTTCTGAAGTGAAAAATGCAACAGGGACCCTGGCAGGGCCCTGCGGATCCTCACTTCTTCAGGTCTCCACTTATATAGTAATGTAAGGGACCCTGTTAGTGTTTCAGCTGAACAACTTCGGTTGATATGAAAATTGGTGTTAAGGTCAACACATAACTCCTCCCCCACCTCGAGATTACACCAGTTTTAGACTCGTGTACAAACGTTGGAATAACAATTTGGGATCGGGAATGCGTAGGGACCTGTTTGGAGCTCCTACCAGGGGTACCTCATTTGTTTTTTTTGGGGGGGGGGGATTACTGAAGCCAAAAATGGTCTTTATTGACAGATTAAGTGACCAGTTTTCTGGCAGCAAAGAAGATAATGGCTGACCCTTAACAGATCGTTTGTGGTAACGTTACGCACATTGAACAATGTTAAGTGTAGATAGTGCTTTGGGGCGCTTCTTAGAAACCTAAACATCAAGTTACCATCCTTCTTTGAAAATTATAATATAAATAGGATAATTGTGACAAATTTCGCGAAAACCTAACGACACAGACGACTTTTTCCTAATTAACCAGCAACAGATAACTGACATAAATGTTAGTCACTTAGAAGTCTGAAAAGTTACACAAAGAAAGTACATTCTGACTGAAATTTAAAAATAAAAATGACAGATATGACAACTTTTTGGAAAACCTGAAATCAGCAGGCAGACAATCTGTGATATAGGAGACAATAATTCTCAAATTTTTTTAGTTCACCCCAAACTCTCACTAGATGTCTCGTACATCCAAAACACCATCAGCTCTCACTGCCACCCCCCCCCCCCCTCGGAATTTATGTGACTGAGAATTTAACAGTTTTGAACTCTGAACAAAAGTTGAGAAAACTACCCAAAAAAATATGAGACTTTGAGGTTTTGACAGATTTGGACTCAACGATTTTTGGGTCAGGTAAGACATGAGTTTATCACCTTCAGTGGTTTACAAAATTTAATTTGACAGCAGATAAAGTAACTGAAACGGAAGATTGCAATATTTATTATTACTTCTGAAGCCTTGCTTCAGAGAGTATTGTTTTGATACCTGCGGCAGACAGACATTTCACCTCCACACCAAACCTTGCAGTGTGTGTGTGTGTGTGTGTGTGTGTGGAGTCAGCTAATAGGCAGTAGCAGGCCTGCCTGCAGCTAGCTTTTCCATTCACATGTGAATCACCCCCTTCATAAAACTGAATCAGACCCTAATAAAACTGAATCAGCCCCTCATAAAATCTGAATCACCCCCTCATAAAACTGAATCAGACCCTGAATCTGAATCACCCCTAAACTTGAAAGTAATTTTGCAAAGCTTCAAAAGATATTGTGCCGTTTACGGTCAACTTGTTCTTGTTGGTTATCGTTCGGTCAAAATTAGTTCTGTCCATTGTAAAGTGGTAAATGCTTACACACAGATTGAAACAAACTAGTTTTGTTGCAAACGATTCATAAGAAATGAGACCCTTGTTGACCCAGACATTGGACGTCGTTCCATGAAGAAGTCGCAGCTGTAAAGGCTTCACAATACAACAGAGATGTGAATCTGACTGATTTCCTTATTGAAGTTGACAAGAGGCTCCACTGAGCAGATAAATTCATCTGCTGCAGACTTCATTAGTGTCCACGTTGTGTACGCACCAATTACTGGTGGAAAGTGAATGCTGTTTTATTGAGTTGGAAGTGGACACAGATCCTAGCACTGGACAATTGCGCCAATTGATATTTCTTTGGGTCATCTTTTTATCCTGGGTCGCCAAGAGCAACATTTCAAAAATCGCATTGTATTCGTGTCCGGAAGGAAGGCTAGTTTGCAAGAGAAAACTCACAGAAAATAGTGTGGCTACTGGAGAGCTATTGAATTTTGTGTAAACAGATCGCCTTGTCTGATTGACTGGAATTGACTGTGTGAATTTGCCGACATTTTCTTGCGACATCTTTAACGGTTTCGTTGTAACCTAGTTTCTGGTTAAGTTGAATGGCCAGTCACTGTCAGAATAGTATTTTTTGTTTCCTGTCATTTTTGCAATCTGTGAATGGCCAAAATACACGGTCTGGAAATTTGTATTACAGCCCCTAAGTCCATGGCCAGTGGATTTCATAGCTGCTATTTATTAAAATATTAAACAGTGGTGCTTGAAACAGTTACATGCACCAAATACTGGAAAATGAACTGATACCCCGGTATCCCAGTGAGGCGACACTGCTCTGGCAGCTGCAGAATGAATTTTATCCCAACCCCCCCCCCCCCTCCAGCTCACTCTATTCCCCAACCCTAATTTCTGACAGATATGTTAATGAAGTGCTGTCATCTGAGGAGGATAATATATGAATCTTATACCTCCCTGGGGGGGGGGGGGTGAGTGAGCTAGGGGAGAAGGGTACAAAATTCATTCTGCAGCTCAGAATTAATTCTCTGAAAATCGGTTCAGACAATAACAGGCCGCACCACCGATAGGTGTCACCTTTACTAGAATAATTCATCTTGATTCGTGCCGGTTGGTTACAAAATCGCTATCCAAGGTATTATGTTCCACACCAAAACACAATCAAAACATTCTGGTGAAAATGAAGAAAATTTATTTTAATAAGTGTGTGTGTTGTCTATGTGTATGCACTGCTATGTTGTGCCCATTTGTGATCAGTGCTTTTTGTATTGAGAATATTTGTGCACGTCGCATTTTATATTTTCTTATGTTGTAGTATGTCCATTTCAGTCAACTGGAATTTAATGCATAATGTCATTTGTTCCTAAACAGCCAAACAGTGAAGGAAGGAAAAATACAAGTACCCGACTTTGCATGTGTTGAATGTTGTGTAATATCATGAATAAGGTATCTTCGGTAAGATTGCAAGTAATCATCTTGGCATTAATTGGGTACGCCTTATTCGACCTTTGTAATATGTTTTTGTCTACTGTACTAGACGGATGATAAGAAATAATGGATTTGTTCTGAAGGTTTTGTCTTTTCTTTTCTCGTATATAACGGAATTTTTACCATTGTTTGGGATTAAGGTCTACCGTGGTTCGAAAGAAAATGCTTCCTTAGGTGTTATCGCCTGTGTGGTCTCAGTAAACCGCAGATAATTACGTAAATCTTTGCACATTATTATTGTACCGAAAATATTCATCGTCGGCGAAGTCAGGAAGATTAAAACTTCAAACAGAACGACGGAAGAACGAAACTTAAATGAAATTGCAGCTTCGCGTTAATGGAAGTGGGCGGGTCTCATTGTATGTCAGTAATATTAATAGTCATCTAAATCGCGTTGGCCTTTAAAATATATACACGCGTGTCTCTATACTAAGTAATCAATTGTCTGCCTTGAGAAGAAAAAGAATATTTACACCTACGACTTGGATGTTTTGGCATTAAACATGGCATTGTGAATAAGGCAAGTGCCAACAGTTGTAACCCTTGACATTCAGGTAGTGGTGTGCATCATCAGCTTTACCTGTTTTAGGCATCTGATAACAATGATGTTCTAAGCTCATTTAGATTCACATAAAAACAAAAGAAGAAACAGAACTGCATGATGTTCTTTGGTCCATTTTCCTCCACGATGTCCTTTCTTTTACATTTGCAATAAAAAGATAAAGCTGCAATTTCATTGTTAATCGAACAGAAAAACATTCTGAACTTTTATTGTAGAATCATAGAGCTGTTTTCATTATTCGTATCATTGGAATGGGAATTAGTGGTGTCGGACTTTTTTTCCCTTTGGAATTTTAAACGTTAAGCTTTGTTTAGCTGGGATTTGCCAGGGATAATTACAAGTTACTGAATTTCACATGTAAAAAAATGTAATTTTAAATTATTACCATTTGCATGATTACCAAATGCAGTTCATATCTACGTTTCGTAATTGTTACCTTTCTCATTCCAGTGTCCAGTCAGCCAGCGTACTCCAGGAACGTAATCGCCAGCAAAATCAACAAGTGGATTCTCTAGTTTCTGCGCCTAATAACCGCCCACAACCTCCAACCACAACCAGCAGTGGGAAGGGATCTCGCTCTCCTTCCCCTGGTGACAGAGGCTACATCAACAGGCGTATCTCCCTTATCCAGGAGGAATCGATCGAGGAGGATGAGGAAGAGATGCCAGACACGCCCTCTAGTGGTGGTGGTGGTGCTATCAAACTGTCGCGCTCCACTGACGACTACCTCTCTGACGACTCTTGCGATTCGCGCAGCGCATCGACTGAACGTAGTTCAAATTCAGATTCCCCGACCAAATCTCAGTCTGCAAACAGGCGACAGGGTATGAGACCTCTGCACAGTGTGCGCAGCTCTCCTCAGCTGCTTAATCAAATCTTTGAAGAGGGTGAATCCGAAGACGAAGATGAGTTAGCAATTGTTCGTAAACACTCCTCCCCGCAATATCGGCAGCGAAGCGCACTAGCCTCGCCAGACATGATGAGGAAGTACGAGCATCAAACGCGCAAGAAACGTTTGACGCCAGGATCTAGAGGAACGAGCTGTAGTAGCTCTGATGCTAGTGACACTGACGAGACTGACAGTCGAAAACGAAAGGAGAAGTTAAAACAAAGAATGCAGCGAAGAGACAGTAGTGACCATTCTAGTGATACGGATGGACCAAATGGGCCTGGAGGGCCCGGTGGAGCAGGGCGCTTTCCCGAAGGAGGATCCGGACATCGAGATGGAGGTGGACGGGATAGAGACAGAGACAGAGATCACGACCGAAACGGTCGGGATAGAAATGACGAAAACAGACCATCTCGGTCGAAGGAAAGACGTCATAGTAGTGGTAAGCAAAATGGGATGCTAATGACGAAGAAAGATTCTACTAGTTTAGAGACAAATAGTCATGCTTCTGAGCTAGGAAAGAAACTGAGTAACCTAAGCTTAGGGTCCAATTTAAGCATAGGTAGCCTGACAGGCAAAAGTGGGAAATACTTGGTAGAATCTAGTGCTAATAATACCCCTAACAGTAGTAGTGGAAACAAGGATGTCTCTACAATGAATGAGGAAAACAAAGCGCGCAATGCTCGTATTATCCACGTTAGATCAAAGGATTTTAGTGACTTGGTTGAACGGTTTGCCACGAGTGGTGCAGGTAGTGTTAAGGAGGAGAACTCGACGACTGCTGCGAAGGACGGGTCGTCGTCAGGCAAGTTACGAAGGCGCTCCAAGGACAAGATCAAAACGGACATTAATCGCAATGGTTTGATCACACGAAGTGATGGCGAATTGGCTCAGCTTGAAACTCTTAGGCAAGAACAGAATGTTGTTAAAACCAAATGTTGCAGTCTAGTCTAATTTCTTCAATATATGAAAAATTCCCTTTGTTGGTATAGCTCTTTAAAGATATCCTCTCTCTGTCGAAAAAGAAAGAAAGAAAAAAGTTATTACGCTAATAAGGAAATATCGTTGCAGAATGCCACTTCTATATTGTGTTTCAGAAAGGTTGTTGCTTTGAGACTCGTGCAAAAATGTAGTATGATGGCGTCACAAGGGAAGTAAATGTTGGGCCATCTCTTAGTTGTTCCTCTTGTATTTATTCATTCACGCATTTCTATTTTGTTTTCAAGCTTGAAATTTAAGTAAAAAGTTTGATCCACTGGTTACGTTGTTTTTATTAAATTGATTATTATAGTGGCTTTAATTAGAATGTCAGTAGGTAATTTATATTTTTTAAGTGTTGAAAGTTTCTGTCGACCTGTTTGTTATCTGTTATATGTACATGTGTTTGTTGTTTAATTTATTCGAATTATTTATGTACAGCCACAAGAAGTGTACGTACCAATGAATCTGTTGGTCATTTTAGTGAAGAGAAAACAATAGTGCAGCTGTAGTCAGTTTTTTTCCCTAGTACATATAATTTGATCCGTTGATCCAGTCCCAGTATTGCCCAAGTGCAGTACGCCTCATAAATATCACATTTGGCCATGAAAATGTAGGAAACAGTCAGTTTATTTTAAAATAAAAATACTTGTGGAAAAAATAAAGAAATTGCGAAAGATTTCTTCAGGTTGCATAAGTTTAAAGAAAATTGTTACACAAGTTATAGTCATTATTGTGGTCGTATGTGGTATTTCCTTTCGGATAAGGTAATTTTATGTTTCCCGAACAGTATTTTGACCCCATTGAATAAAAATAATTTATGTTGTAAATTCATATAAATCGGTGACACAGAAATACTATGTGTCCATCAGTGTAATTTGTTACATGCATTCAGTGAACAATTGTAGATTAATTATAGTTGATATTGACCAGGAGCTGGTCTCCTGATAAATTAATTTCATGGGTTATTATTAATTTATAATTGTGCTCTTGTGAGAGATACCTTGTTACAAGTAATATACAACTGCCAAAAACTGAAAACAACTGAAAACGATATTACAAATCATTGGTTAGTATTTTTGACCGCATCACACACAGCGTGATATGTACAGCTTGTCTTACGTCCTGCCATCAAATGAAAAACGGATTTGCGCATAAACAGGAGAAAATAGCTGTCGAAATCGGGCAATTTGCGTGCTAGTTCGTACAAGTGAGGTGCTCCTGTAGTAAACTGTGCCGATGATTTATTATATATGATAGGGTAAAAACATAAAAGAATGTTTGAGTGACGATGAGATTGCTCAACACTGGAGGAGGAATCAACAGGTCTTTTTAAAACGCCTCATTCGCTGTCGGGTGTATTTTAACAATGAATACATGTCATTTTATGGTATAAGTGTATCATCAAATCTTATCTCTCTTAAGTAATGCGTGCTCACTAATAAAGTTAGGAAAGCTGATGTATTGTATGCGGTGTACGTGTGGAACGAGAAGTGCCTTGAAATGATCTCATAGTTTAATTGACAACAAATAGTAGGAGTGCAAAAGCGAGAAAAGAATTAGTTCACAGGTAACACACATGTTAAATCTTCCTGCTCGTCATGCTAACTTGGTCGTTCGTAAAACCAACCTTCAAACGGAATTTTCTCTTCAGAAATTCCACTCTTGTGTCTTCTTCGGATAATTGAGATTGTAAATGTTTCAAACGAACGAACATGTTTTGCGACTAATAACAGCAGAAAAATAAAATAATATTTGACAACTCGCCGGATTAGTAGGAATGTGGTATTCAAATGTAGCCGTGTTGTTGCGTTATTTAAGAGAGAAATAGAAATTTTAAGCTTTACACCCGATAGTCAGTTTCAGTACACATGTATTTTTGCTGAATGTATTTACTGTCCAGTGATTGGAATTGAAACTAATGACGTGGTGCAGCTATCACTTTTAGGGATGTATTTTGAAACTTCCAACCACTTGAATCTGTGCAAGTTCTTGGTCACAATTGAAGAAATGACTAAGCAAAGGCGAGTTTTGGAAATGCACTGGGAAGAGGCGGGTATGTTTACATAGATGTAAGCCAGTGACAGTTTAACGAAATTAAATATTTTATTTTGGGTTGGCGTAGAAAGATCGAATACTGATTACCTCTGCAATGAAAAATGAACAACCATTGCAAAATTCAGTTATTAAATGGGTGGTGACATATCACAGAAAATAAATCACAAAAATTAATTTTTCGATAAATCTTAAGTGTATCTCATTGGTTTTCTTTTCTCATGTGCAATATTGGTTTTAGCATCAGGTATTATCAGTCAGCACAGGGTAATTTATAAGACGTGTCTATGATTTATTGATTTTAATAAAATGTTTCAAGCGAGTAGCGTAAGCTTGAAGACAAATGTTATGCCTACAAATAATACAATTAGATACGAGTAAGATAATGTGAACTTATTTTACTATTCTGTAAACAACCACGTTAAAGAATGGTTTATATAACATCTACAAGAGATACTATGATTGATATCTATGTAAATGCGAAACGCACAAGCTAATGTGAATGATTTTCATGGCGATACGTCGCGTGAATTTTAGAGGTTGTAATGTGAAAACTAGTGAGTTTGTCTCTAATGAAACATATTTGAAAGGAAATTATTATATTTAAATGTATCAAGACCAGCTGAAAACTTCTGATGATATATTTTCGTTTAGTTCTTCATATTGATGCGTGGCGAAATTTAATATTTTTATCGTCTTCAGCATTACTGTGAAAGTCTTGTAATATCCAGGTTGACTTCGATGCTTGTTCAGTCGAATAGACGTGATATACTAATTTGAGCAAAGTCCTTATATTGGTGTTTAAAAGAATGTGGGTGGTAATATTCCAATACCTTTATTTTAAGCAGCATATTGGCAATTTTTCAAAAATACTATTTTACAGGAGTTAATGATTTAAAAACGACGTGTAACAGTACGAATTTTGAGACGTGACATAGGAACAACGTTTAGTCTGATACTAGAATTCGTTTCTATTTGACACATGTCAGGTGATCTCCCACCACATATTTGAATGCAGTATACCCGTAGGTAGAGAGCAGCAAGATGTTTGTTAGTTTTTATTTATTGTTACAGGATAAATTAGTCCTTGATTGCATGTACAAAAGGAAAGATTGTGATACTGTATGATGAGCCCTGTACATTAAAACGAGCATAACTAACGGCACTACAGATTGTCTGCAAGTCCTGTATCTCACCTCATTGTGTGCGGTAAAGTAGTGTCTATTGTAAGAAATGTACATAATGAATGCTAGATTAAAAACGTGATTGCGTTTTCTCCAAATATGTTGCACCAAAATGTAAGATGGAAGTTCAGTGTTGAAAATTTGCATAAATTTTTCTTTTTCGAAGTAGAAATTTTTGACACAAACCAAATAGAAAACAAGAAAGTCTTCCTGTGGGAAACCGCACGAGGCGTACCGGCCGCAGCGTAACCTGTCCCGGGGCGGGGAGGGTTACCCCAAACTGACCTGACCTGGCAGGGGAGGGTGTACCCCAATCTGACCTAGCGGGGGGCACCCCCTGTCCTGACCTGGCGGGGGGGAGGGGGGGGGGTGCCCCATCCGAGGGTATACCCGCCCCCCGCGTGTTAGGATGCGGTAAAAATGACGTCATGAAAGTAGTCCAAATGCTGTCTCGTGATGTGACGTTGTGAAATGACGTCATGGCAGCATTCTGTGTGAACAAATCCCAACCAATGACTGAAGCTTAAAGTAGGCCTACTTATCATAAAACTGCCAAAACCTTAATGTTACGGCCAAACCCAGAATGTTACTGTTCCCCCGATTGTAAGCACTGTGCTGACTCTAACAGCCAGCAAAAACGTGAGTGAAAGTGTACTTCCCGTGGAATTGTTTTACATACAGGTTACGAAAAAAGCCAGAAAATCTTAATCATACTGATTGATTTATTGAAGTTGGAAGGAGGCTGCACTGACCAGATAAATTTGCTACTCGAAATTATTCCAAATGATTTCATTTTATAATGTCAAAATAAAATACTTTACTTTACACAGATCAAATCGAAATAAGGTAACTCACTCACAAAATCTTAACACTTTGGGAAAACCTGCTTCTACAAATTTCGATTTGATCTGTGTAAAGTAAAGACTATCCGGACAGTGATACGGATTGTGTCCTATAGAATGATCTAGAGCATGAGTATATCTCTTGCGGTGTTTGGACGGGGTGTCCCTTGCATGTCAAAAAGTTGTCTCCAACTTTATAAAGCTGGTGAGACTTTTTGTGATCTCTGAACAACTCTGTCATTTCACAAATCTTACAAACAAAACACATTTAAAACGATTTGCGATGAAAACAGAAAAATATTTATTAACGAAAAATAATATTTATTAGCCACGACCCTCAGACGCCACAATATCAATGCAAAAAAAAATATTCGTTTAAAATTACGCGTAAAAAACCCGTAAATTTGTTCAGATCTTTTATCCTTTATAAACATTGAGTAAAGTCTATAGACCCAGATCTACTTGAAAATTTCAAATTTAAAAGGCATAGGGTTAAGCTTTTCAGGCCAGAGATACACTTTTTGGCATGAAGCCTCTCTGTTCAAAATACACGTGAATAATATTGGGATGGTGGCCAACCTATAGCTTGGCAAAGGAACTTTTACCACTTCTTGTCTCATATGCATGGCAAAATTAAACTGATAATACAGTCCTGTAAAATGTAGCAAAGCACAAAAAATCAACAATAATTTGAAACATCCAATCGCCTGAACTATTACACGGACTCCAGTTAACGAAGAAATGTGAAAATTGTTACAAATTATTTTCAAAATAGTTGTGCATTAATACAAGACAACTTTTGGTCTTAGACAATTAGTTACCTGGGGATCGCAGGCGCCAGGCTTTCTAGTATTTTTACTGACACGTTTGCTGTGGTAAATACATCGAAGCGACGTGTGTAGCAAACAAACTTAATTGCATCACCTGTTCATAATTTCATACATATCGGTCGGAAATGTACATCATGTGAAATAAAAATTAATTTAATTTAATGACAAGAGTTTTGACCAGAAAGAAATGGCCACCAAAACGGCTGCCGCCTCCGTGTCAATATGGCACACTACATCATCGACTTGGCTGGTTTTTTTTCACCGTTAACATTCCATCGAGTTTGCTGTGCATGCGAGGAAGACTTTACCAAGTACCATTTACAAGACCAAAAAATCAACAAAAACGAAACACTGACCTACTGAATAGTCCAAATGGCCGAGTTCAATTCTGCCAAATCAAAGAAGTGTGCATCACATTATGACTTTAAAATTGCTCACCATGTCATGCAGTTACACGTTAAGTTATTTCACTCGCACAAAAGTAATAGAAAATACCATGCAACGGAAAAAAAATTCATGGTAGTTCTTGCTGTACAAATTGTAGCAGTAAATAATGTAGGAAATGTAAAATATGTTGTGTGAAGTATTTTAACATGGCAGGATGCGAGTTTTTGCAGAGGTATATACTGGCGTAATGAAATTATGAAGTACGGATATTTCCCACGTTTATATACAAGCATAGGCTAGAATTAACATGGAAATGACAATGCGATATATTAATTACGTAAAGATCTTTGAACACCACTCCCATTACAACACAGAATCCACAGGGAGATCGAATAAGCTAGGTTTTGATTATGTCACACAAGGTCATTTTGTAATATATATCCGATATAAAAATAATGCGCACTAGTGGCTTAAAATAAGGTCGCGATACATTGATCTACATCTTAAGGTCTAGTCACACGTACCGACACACATACCGACGCCGAAATTCGGACCAATAAGTTTTAACATTGTGTCAATGGTTGATGGGCAAAATGGGTCTGGGAACCATTTAGCCCGAATTTGAGTCCGATTTTAAAATTGCCATTAGCACAATGTTAAAACTTTATTGGGCAGAATTTAAAATTAATCGGTGTCGCTACGTGTGAATAAGGCTTTAGTTAAAGTACATTACGCAGGGAGGCTTGACATTGGTCGCCACATAATTCATGCGCAACTAATGCACTCGGATTCATTCAGCTAAAATATTCAACAAACATTACTCTGAACAAGCAAATAAAACAGCGGGTGTAAACAAAATGAACCGGGTATTATGACTTGTAAAGTGCCCGCTGTGCTGAGTATTTCTTCCGCTCTACAGATCGATCAGTGAGGCGAATTTTGTTTCTTCTTCTCCTTGAACACTAAGCTTTGATCTGCTCTCAAGTCTTTTCTTAGATTTCAAACTCCTCTGGAATGAATAAGGTTTAGCTATAGGCTACAATTATGGTGGAAATATGTTATTATTTGCTATGAAAGCTACACTCTGCCTCAGATACATGACTAGCGAATTGATTTGCGAACCTCTTTTCTCCACGCCTGTTTACTCTGGTACCGAACACGGGCCACGGCCGTCTCAACCCACTCTGGTTGATCAGGTATCATGTATGATATCATCACTTTCACAAACAGCAACACATGCTGGAAAAAGGCAATTAATCGAGTATTAGATAATACTGATTTGTGTTTCATTTTGTTTTACTGCCTCTGGGACCTAAAACTCTCTAACTGGTGGCTCGTACAGTTACCTATGTTGTTTCTTGGTAGTTTTTCGTTTGTAGTTTCTAGGAATTGATAACAATGCCAGAGGATTTCTCTGTGTGTAAGAATGCGACTATGAATTACTGTTGTTGAGATAGTCTCTGGTACAAGAGGAAGGTTTCGTATCAGAAATTTAGTGCACACACGGGGGGGGGGGGGGGGGGTAATTAAGAGTTTTTTCTTTCTCAATTTCTACTTTTGGCACCTTTCCTTTGTTCATGACAAATTTGAAGAACTAAGGAAACGTGACACCATCTACAAATTAAGTTCGAGCTTCTGATATGACAAAAGTTCCAGCATTATGGACTCCACTTTCGGATATGTATTACCTCCACTGAGGCAAACGACGGTTCTGTCGGCCCAATATTAAAAGAGAATGTGCATTGAACACACATAATTAAGTATTAGTTTTATTTATGCTCTTCGACAAAGTAACTCGCTACCGAGTCACCAATGAAAGCTATGTTTACTAACCTCTGCAACCACGACATAAAGGACGACTTGCAGAGCGCCGTATGCGTCATAGTAATCCTGCACCTGCGGTGACAGGGCGATGATAGCACAATTCGTGACGACTGTCAGAGCACCCATAATCTCAAAGGCTATCTGTAAATATTCCATGGATTCAATTCCAGTGATTAAAATTTCTCAAAGCTCACACCTCACATGTGATTGAATTGTGATAATAAATCGATGTTTAAGAAGGGAATAGATCTTCTGTTCTCCATATATAAGCAGTGATTTACCTGCCACGCGCCGATGTTAGACGCAGGTTGGGAGAACGGCCGCTGGTAGATGCGACACATTTTGAAAGCGTCGCTGCGGATCTCCGTCACATTGTTGAGAAGCGCCCAGAACGCTGCCGCGGGAAACACAGACGAGAAGAGAAACACGTAGCCGAACTGCAGAAACATCTCCAGGTAGTCGTCCAGTGTATCCTACGGATAAAGGGGAAATTACTTACATTCCTCTTATGTAAATAAGTACAGTGGTGTTATTTCATGCAATCAATTTCTAACACACTAAAATAAAACACTGACTGGAACCTATCCATATTGACTGGAACCTATCCATATCATCTGTAGATGTTTTATCTTGTTACAGCCTGTAGTCAATTTAAGCATCTGATTCATCTTGTTATGATATTCTCAGTAATTTTCTTTCATGTTCGCTTTCACTACTAAAGTTTATAAAGTACATCATGTAATAGTACACATGCTGAGAATTTATCGTATAATATTTGGGCAGTACAGTCATGCAAGCAAATTCGATTGTAATTTTAAAATCATGCACTGAAGTGTTGAGTTGGTGATACAAAGAAATTGTCACTGCTTATGAAGCTAAGTTCAAAGTAAGAAAGAAATTAGTTATCTTTTCAAATTGTTTGCTGTAGTTTTTAACTATTTGCCAAGAAATTAGTTATCTTTTCAAATTGTTTGCTGTAGTTTTTAACTATTTGCCAATATCCATCTTTACGTGATGGTCTGAAAATTTCTGTGAAAAGGGAGAGTATTCATCCAGATTTTTGTTCATTCCCCGTAGCTCAAAAATATCCATTTGATAGTATATCAGAGAAATAAGTCAATAGCTGTAAGTCTATCCAGTAAAAATATTCGCCTAAGAAACCCCTGACCTGTAAGTACGATTTGGATAAATGCAAAAATCGGTAGTGAGGTACAGTTTCAAAAATGTAATGTTTACCTCCTTTCTTGAGGCAAATACTACATAAGGTGTTCATACGGTTTCGCTGCCGCAATTCAGGCATAATGTTGATCAAATTTGTGATGTTAAGCCCAAAACGTTTATTTAATTTTAATTCATTCAAGTAATTTTAGCCTTCAAACAGTGTATTTTCTGTGTGCATGCCGTGCGGTATGCAGCAGGTGCACCTCCAGTTCCCTTAAAAAAAACACGGTACTCAAGTTCTAAAATATCAAAATCCAACACCCAGCATGCTTCTTCAAAACGCGTCAGGTAAACTAAGGAAACCCAGTCTATGTTCTTCGCCTTACCTTGTATGGAACCTTTTCCCCATCCTAAATTTATACAAGACATCTTTACTGTTGTACCAATAGCACTGTAGTGAACTGGACAACAGCTATATTATGCTTCTTATTACCACCACAGTTCATTACAACAACATACACTAAGAACTTAAATAATGGTATGTGCTCCAGTTTACATGTTCCCATTAGTTGTCATGGCATTAGTATTTTTCGTTCCAAATGTGATTAAAATCTTAGAGAAAACCGCATGGCCAAACTGTGAAGGTTGGTGATTAAAATGACATTGCAACTCTGGAGAAGATGAACACAATTGTGCAGACCACTTGATAATATCACCACCACACAAGACTGCAACACTGCCGCATATTAACACACAAAAGTCTCTTTTTACTCTCGTATAATCGTGTGCAAGTGGTCTGCAATTTATGGAGCCAAGTACACACTACGATATCAGGCCTAACTTAACATTTAGCGAAATACAAATGAAAGCATTTCGCTAAATCATTAAATTAAACCTGACAAGTTTGAGATACACTACGTGATGATGCCGCGGGAGTATGTGATGGACATGTGCATGACATGAAGCACCTAAGTGGGAACGTTACACTCACTGTGAACTCCTCTTTAGCAGCTTCTATCTCGGCGTGTAGTCTCGTTCCCTCGTCTATACCATCACTGGGTGTCAGTGGCTCTATGCCCTCGGGAACGTCCTTAGCTTTAGTTTGAATTTCCTTTTTACGTCTCTTGTAGACCAGATAGGGAACAACAGACTCAAAAATCTGACCAAGCAATTGTGTGACGATCAGCAAAGATGCCAAATGCTGGAAAAAGTATACAATCTGTGAATATATGCTTTCCTTTCAATTTAGTAACAACATGAAATCTTGATATCCATTGTGTATTACACTACTTACACTCCTCAGCAGTTTTAAATCTTGCAGATAGAAGGCGACATAGAACAGTGAAAGGAAGCAGTTGACAAAATCAAACTGAAAGGAAACATCATTTACTAATATTAAGCCATGTCTCTTGGCGGCGGCTAAAGTAACAACTGGTAACGTTTCTCCCACCGTCTATTACATGCGCATGACAAATACTTACTGCTAATAACTTGACGATTAAGTGATTATCGTAAGCTGATTGCAGTCGATGGTTTTCTGAAATGGACAGATCTTTCAGTCTTACTATAATATTAATTTTAGACGAAAGTACTTGTCTATCTTGGAAGTGGTTTGATCCAATTTAGATGTCTGATTTTGAAAGCGTGTGAAACCTACCCCACTCGTTCAAAGCATGGGCTATTTTTCTGAAGACGATGTTGCTGATGTAAATAATTACGGCGTAGATCATACTGGGAACCATTAGCGCATTGGCTGATGTGAGAAAGTTCGGCGACTCCTTGTACCATAAGTTTGCCTTTTCCTATTAAATGTCAGCATCTGTATTCTATGTAGCACTTTAAATTTTAACATTTTGTTAAACTTTGACAATTCTAATTCCAAGAGTTTAGATTTTATATACGGTTTAACTTCAAGCATAATCTGAAAAAAACTTTAACAAAATTACGCTTTACTATACCTGCATCCAGAAGTAGAACAACATCAAGTTAAATGCTATCCACAAACAAAACAGGACAACAGGAACAGACACGCCGTAATACTTCCACAATCTCTTCCATTTCGGGTACTTAGGTTCCAATCTTCCCGTTATCTGTTGGGAAACGCATAACAGCATCATATTACTTCATTCTATCATTATTTGCAAATTATTGCCATCACTTAATAAACATTTGAAGAAACATCAGGAATGTACCTTATTCCTGCCCAGTTCACCGTGATATGAAGCTCTCGCTTCTTCGAAATCATCTGTGCCAATTGTGCCCCACTTGTAGGCAAATGTCGCGGAATTTCTCTTCCACACCTCGAGGAAAAATGTTGTCCACACAATGTTGAAAACGGAAAAAAATACCTTCAAAAGAAAATGAGACAATTGTCACCGTAAACCATTCTCGATTTTGAGAACGCATGCAATTTGTAACAATGAACACGTCCGTAGTACGAGGAAAGGTAATGTTTTTAGTCGTGACTGTACATCTGTTCACGGGGGAGGGGGAAGTCCTGGGGAGTGTCTTGCCTGCTTCAGCACAGACAGGGAACCACCACCCTCCACCAGGACATGCAGGACCCGCCACTCCCTTTCCCACGGGAAGGAAGGAGCCCCCCCCCCCCTCAGCAGCTGGACCAGGGAAGGGGGGGGGGGTGGTCGATGCGACTTCTACTGTAATAATTAGTTTCTGAGAAAATTAAAAACATAAATCAAGCACTAAACCTAGTGAAATAAATTTACCTGAAGGTACACGCTGTGGTAGACGACCGAAAATATACCAATCAAGGCAGGTGGTACCAGGGCCATTGTGTAATTACCAAGGAATGCAAAGTACATGGCAACTGTTTCGCCGAAGTACTCCCTAATCTTATCTAGGATAAAAACATTATTTTGCATCTAAAATAAGCATGACCGAAAGAAATGTGTCACCGTTAGTCCCATTTCACGTGACCACAGTTACATAAGTACAGAAATACTTACCTATTGGCTGATCTTTGACTAGAGCTCTGTACCATTCTGTGCCCAGTATTTTAAGGGCTTCTTTGTTGTGCAAAGCATAAATTCTGGAAATAACGCCTTCGCTGAGCAGCTTTGGAACTACGAACAAATTTATTTATAGTACCGGGGTCAAAACAGATCATAAATGCTGTACATTTACTATTTTCTGTTGGGATGATCATTATTTATGCTGATATGTTTGACTCATTTCTAAGAGTCACACAGGTGATAAACATTCTGCAATGGATTCTCTGGACATCGGATAACTAAGTGATAAACTCTGTCTCACTTCAACAAGTCGTGAAAGTGAAATCTGATCGTGGCATTGCGTCGAACAGTTTCAAGGTATATCTTTCCAAGTGAGAAGCCACCTTAATCACTGATTTGTCAACAAATAAAACGTAACCAACGGTTTTAGAACCATTAGATCATAAAACCTTATTGGTAAGAAAGATATATTTTAAAGCACACAAGTTATTTGTCAATGTGCTATTTTGGTACATACTTATAGCTTCATCCTTGTAAAATTCGACTTTAGGAGCTCCTGGAACATGGGTGTCTCCCTCTAGCGCCCGTATGAAATCCATTTCATGTTTAATAATTCTCTGTTTCTCTGACTGGGTCAGCAGATTGTCTAGGTCTTCTGCCAAAAATTAAAAGGACTTTATTACTATTATTCTGAACATAACAAAGAATACTGTGTAATTTTATTTTCAGATGGTTAAGAGTAATTATACCTAATGTTTACCTGCATTCTGAAAGTGATCGATATCATCCATCGCAATTTCCCTCAACAGCCCATCAGCATACGGCTTCTTGAGTTCCATCAACTCTGCCGCGCATAATAACCTCTCTGTTGTAGCGGATACGTGAACTGTCACTCTCTGAAAAAAGCAAATATTATTTCACTGATTTGTCCTGTGAGTTATCGAAAACAAATAAGATATCGATAGGTTATTCCTTTTTCAACATATTTTTCAATGAATGACATACTCGTTTTCCATTCGTATTGATATTTGTAGTTTTGGCAAGAAGTTGGCTTCCGCCATTATTAGTAGGCGAAATAAGTTTAGATATCACCCAGTCGATTGTTTCGGTGGGGGTACCATTGTCAAATTCAACCACTACCAATGACTCGAATCTGAAATGTACAAACACAATGCAATTCCAGGATCAAAAACCTTGGTAGTCATCCCACTTCTTTATCTGACAATGACATCGACTCAGGGTTTATCAACCAGTCTCACCTTTCACCGCCGGCTTTAAAAGTTGTAGCATCACTGGAACTCTGTACAGGCGTCAAAAGCTCGATTCCGATATCGTCCGCGTTTTCCTCCATTTTAAATCACTTTCCTTTTCGTAACATCACTGTAAATACAAAGCAGGGATATGCATGATACAACAGAACATGTATAAACGTATCACTATGTAAGACCAACACGTACACACAAAGAATCAGCCAAGCATTACAATACAGTGATGTGCGTGGGACTTTTCCATGTACGCATAAAAGTTTGGATGCCATAAAACGGGTTATTGTAAGAGTTAATTCATGTTATTTCTCAAAAACTGCAGCCAAAGGTACAAATGTTGTGACCTTTTCAAGATCTGCATCCGACAGATCGGTAAAGAAAGTGATTATTTGGTCAGGCAAAGGATATTTATTTTCTCTATCCACTACATGCATGGTTGGAAATTGGACTTGCCAGACTCGGCCGCTCACATGCGATGCGGGTTAATGAAAGGAATCCTATCTGTGATTGACTGACGTTTCATTAATAGATGAAGTCTAATCAAGCATAACTAATCTAAACCCGACGGCAATTGTTTTGAACGTCTTCGTACTACACCTGGGTCTATCTGTCATGCGGTATGACGAGCCCCCGGGCTGTATAGCGATGGACACAAAATCCTTGCTGCTACATTTGGAAAAAGTTCAATGATAAACATTTACATTACTTTTACTCTCGATTTTGAACTCAATATGGACACAACCATGCTCGGGGAGAATTTCGATAAAATTAGATAAAATAAAATGGCAGGTAATCAAGTGAAGAATATAACCATCCATACAGGCATACAAATTGTTCAGTGTTCATGTTCTAAGTGCACTGCTATTCCAAGTCAGGTATGCCATCATATTTTTCCCGTCTTTTCGCCATAACTTGCACAAAAAGCATTTCCTGAAGGCAGAAACACACACGCACACGGCACGGAAATGCGACAAAACACACAGAACAATTTTCTTCCAGCAAAGCATCTAGCTAGTAATACTTTCTGAGCCAAAACCGCGAGTTCACCATCTGCACATAAAGAAGCAGATGTTTTCATTGATTTATGTAGAAAAAGTTACACTGAAAAGCAATTGTGAATTGAACAACAAGAGTGCGGTATTTACCCAAAACACTGTTCGACCAAAGAACTGGGCGCAGACACTGTGAATTTACCGAAGGCATTTCTAAAATTTAATTGAACGAGTTTCAAACAACACAAAAAAGGCAAATCATACCAAATTTTAGTCACATAAAACTCAGACAGAAGTTATTCGGGAACCACCTTACAGATCCAATTATCACAAGACTTATTAAAATTCTGTGTGTAAGCGCTACCTCAAGGCACAATTTCTTAAAGTGGAAAAAAAGACATTTGGAGCACAGAAAAACAATGTTTCCGTCTAACTACAATGTTAAAAAGAATGTGACCGTAATGTAAGTATCCAATTTACTATTTACCAATTTACGAATAGCATTTCTCCTACTTTAAGACTTCGGTTGCCAAGTAATTCAGTGTGAAAGCAATGTGCCCACAGGCATACCTCACTTAAGATCCACGTGAACAGAATATACAATCGAACTACTCAATACCCCATTCTCAGGTAGTCCACCGGTGCAAAGATATTTCGGACTGGCAACGGATTGGTAACTTTTGCTTATCTTTTGCCCTGCGTTTGTTTGAACCTTTGCCTTACACTACACCGGATACAAAGACAATAAGTCAGTTACACAGAGAAAACAGTTCTTGGTTCTTTTTTCAGTTACTCAGCGCTGGATCAATATGCTCATCCTTCTGCATTTCCATAATGGATTTACAGTCAGTCTTGCTTATCATTTGTTACATTATTTAGACACTTCGGTGTGTAACTTGTCTTACATTTATGACAACTACCAAATGATTGAAGAGACGGGATCACAAGCAATTATCCCTGATTTAACAAGTGTGGTTGACTACGCAGGCTAGTCGTGATGTAATCTGTGGAAGCATGCTCAGAGCCAGTAAAACTCAGGGGACCATAAAAGATAGGCACTCAATGGAAAAATCACAGGTCAATAGCTGTCCTGCAGCCACTTACAAATCTGTGATAAAACTCAGGTTCTCTGTCTGAATACAAACTCAACAACAGTTTCCCATTTTAAAAGTGTATTATCCATGAAATATTTACAAGTTTCTCATAACATAAAAACATGCAAACATAAAATATATCC
>JBCAUG010430563.1:0-15972 GCA_038406175.1 Haplosyllis leylae
TAAACCTTTAAGGTATTTTCACTAGTTTCTTGTTTTGTTACATCTTGTTGATACCAGTGACAATCCAGGAAGGACTTTGATCCCTGTTTTCGGCTCAGACACGGTTTTGAACGCCATAGTGCGGTTAGCCAGGTCTTTGAGTGTTTACATAAGGGTTTATTCACACCAAGCGAAAGTGGGAGTGAAAGCGAAAACACCAAAGAATAAATGGCAAACATCAAAGAGAAATTTCACTTTCGTTCGGTGTGAACAGCCCTGGATACTAACAAAAATAAAACCTTTTCTTCTTTGTCAGATTACCTTTATTCAATACTAAACTTGTGTTTTACAGAAATGTGAGTCACATCAATGTCATCACAAAAAGCAGTAAATCACAGAAGTATTCCTCCCCCATTCTGTCTGATATAAACGAGAATATTTCAAAAACAGACTCCAAAAAATAACTTTCATAATTTGATAAAACCTAGAATAGCGCTTGATATTTTAAAAAATAAGAACAATACCATAAGAACATTTATGAATGGCAGTCAAGAATAGTTTCAACCGGATATCCGGTCAAGACCCTTTGTGACCACTCTTAATTAATTGCTGCTTTCACTAAATAAATTATATTTAAAAAAAAAGGATTGCTTTACTCGAATCCACTATCTCCTGTGTGAGAGACAGAGACTCTACCACTCTGCCACAGAGACACAGTTTACAGAGAAGACAGTTAAATTGATCCTAGTTCATGCTTCAGCGATTTATCAGATTCTCTGAAATCGTTGAATTCAATGAAAGTTCTACTCCATTTAGGGAAAACTCAATTGTCGTCCGTAAGAAAACGTCTTTCAGTACAACAATCATCAGCCACTTTCCAACTTTACATAAATATAACTTAATATTCTCAAAATTTCAGGATTTCTGTGGGGAATCTATGTTTTCGGGAATTTGAATTAAAGAACTTTGGTGCCCATGAGGACGCGTTGCATGCTGGCATGCCCCATTAAGGTTGCTGTACTCACTTTGCTGAATGAAATAAATTATAGTGTAAATTCAACAATAATAATATGAATAACTTTGAAAATGGAAAGATAAAGTTTGGTTTCCAGGCCCATTGAAATCAATGGTAATCTCTATTTTGCTTAACATTGGGACACTGAAATTTTATAACCTATTTTAATTGCCAAAACTAACACTTTTTAGATGAAACTATTAAATGAAATTAACTTCCTTCTAATTATTATTTACATATTACCACAATACAAACTCTTTATTTATAAAATTATTTATGAAATTTGTATGGACAACTAACACTAACAACTAAGTCATAAGTTAAATTGATCCTCAGATGGATGGATCCACACCTGAAAGACTGAGGAAAATTTATCCAAAGACAAACGTATTTAATCTTCATTGCATGGAAATTATATTTTGTTTCAAGTTTACTCCAAAGTTTCTGACATTTATTTCATGTCATGAAAAACTAAACTGAAAGTTTAATCAAAACTTTTAAGCTTTACAACTTTTTAATTGAAGCGAATAAAAACGTGATGCTACTGTTGTCTCATCATCACGCATCAAAATTGTGTCAATTACTAAAAGTTACAGCCGTAGATAAAACAATAGACATCATTCGGTTAGAAGTCACGATCTTCGAACTTTACATTAAGTTGTTCTTTCAGTTTTAGTATTGAATCAGGCACACGTTAGTACAAAAGTAGGCTATCACGATATTATTCACAGATGTCACAAGGTTGTTTTCTAATAAAACTATGTAGTAAACACAGATCTATTGGATCTCCTTTGCGTTCAGTTTCGCTTTTTGCGAAGAAATGGTCAAGTTCAGTGTACATTCGAGTTTTTCACAAACACACAAAGTTGGCAATGTTAGCATTATTGCCAACTTTGTATTCCCACATATTTGCAGTTTTCTTCTTCATTTTCGCCACCTGATGCTAGTAAATACGAAATTAGAAATCAAGGAGTGTATGAGGATTTCATTTCAAGGTTAAATATTGGATTAGTTGATTTATAAAACCAAGTTGGCAATGTTGGCATTCTTGTATTGCGGAGAGTTTGTAGAAAAACTCGATTGTACGTGTAGTACAGTAGAGACATTTGGAAAAGGCTTTTTTTTATTCTGAAGCAGGAAACAAGAATCTAAAACGTTTGTAGTGCAGGATTTTCCGTAATGCAAAAAGTTTAGAATTTGAAACTGGAACACAAAAAGTTATCAGAAGCTTCAATTTGAATTCAGTGTGTTCGTGACAGATGTGTTACAATGGTATCAGATAACAACTAAATCCATGGACACCTTTCAGTGAAGGTTTTACAAAAATGCCCCCATTGCTTGGTACTGAAAAACTCAAAAGACTCTGGATAGCCGATTTATTTCAACAGTGAGTTCTTTTTTGAATATTACATTCAGAAGTGGCTTTGTGGAGAATTTCCCGAAAGAACCAACATGTATAGTCTCATGACGAGCTTTTCATGATAAGATCAAATTTACATTTTAAGGTGGACGCTTAGGTTAGGTAAAGACATTTGACAAATTTGTTAAATTAGTTAAATGTAATTCAAACTAGTGGTAGTTGATAATAGAATACAGTTTAAATGAGCAACAGTAAACTCACTATGGTCAGCAATAAATGCTAAAAAACTAGTCATAGTGAATTTACTATTGCCCATTTGGATTGATTATGATTATTGACTACCACCAGTTTGAATTGTGTTAAATAAATTTAACAAATTTGTTAAATGACTTAACCTATCATTAAGCGAAAACCCGATTCGGTACAGTTAACAATTCCTACAAATTGACACATAACCAAAATCAAAATTACCAGAAACCGAACCTATCATCCAGCCAAAGACGAATTAGCCATCTATTTGTCCTTCATTTCTCTGTTTACAAAATAATGTCATAAAGAGATCAAATTGCCCCAGAGGAAATGTTGTTGCCAAATTTGGCGAATTATCATTAGTAAAATTGGCAGCCAACAAAGCGGTGAAGCACTAATGTAATGTTCTTACAATCAATACTACGGCACTTCGTGTAAACGTTATTGTTAAAACTTGGAACACGTATCAGGCTCCATTGCCAGTAACATTATCATCAACACATTTGGGGCTTTTGTCCAAACAACGGAGGCGGAAGTTGTTGAAGTCTTTTTAAACTAGACTTTTTGATTTCAACAAATGCTACAAAATTTTTTAATGTCACACCATAAAAAGCATTATCAGGTCAGGTGAGATTTCTAAAGAACGAGAATTTGATATTAAACTTAATATTATATTCTAACATACAAAACGTGATTTGAAATGAAAAACTTTATGGATGTAGGTAATATATTCCGTATTTAGTACTCAGGTTTTTGCATTGAGAAAAATAGACACGTTTGCTCATCAGTGATGGTAATTACGGTGACAGATTAAACTAAACAAGAAGGTCTTCCTGCGTAAACGCAAGAGACATACCGACCGCGGGTAGCAAGTGCTTTCTCTGCTGTCCTACCCCGGGGCTGGTGGGGAGGGTGGGTTGTATCCGAGCCGTGGGGGGGGGTCTACCCAAGCCAGGTCCCACTGGGGGGTGGTATCTGAGCCGGGGTACCCGACTGAACCTGACTTGAGTACCCCTGGCTGGACCTGGTTTGGATACACCCCTCCCCCCAACTGGACGTGGCTTGGGTACCCCTCCCCTCACAAACCGGCCGGGGTACCCCTCACCCTGTGGACTGGCACTCAAAGTGAAAATATTACCTCCTCTCGTACTACGTACGCGGTCGGTAATTATCCTAGATCAACTTCAACGTTCAAAATTATACAAAACGTTTTAAAATCCATCTGTTTCCTCAGAAACCATTTGCCGTTGAATTAGAAGCAAGAATTGTTGGAGAGAGAGACCTTTGAGTTTTATAATGTGCAGACTTTTCTTGTACTAATCACGTGAATCTGTCATTACGACCAATTATGGTAATTGCACATTTTGCTTTCAGCTGCATATTCCATTTATTTCAAAGCTTGCGATTATTTACCATAATTACGGCACAGACATCAGGAGGGTGGCTGTGGATGGGAGTTGGGTGTTAAAATGGGCGTGGAGGGAAAACATTAAAGACAACTAATTGTGCCTTTCTGGTTCACTGGTATCACTAAATGAATTGCTACGGTCATGTAATAACCTTCTGTTGTTTTTTTGTATAATTTCAGGAAGGAAAACAGAACGTCTGAACAAAGCACACGCTGGCTGTGAGAAATAAACCCAACAGGATCCTTAACACAGTAATTGACGTCTGTCCGTTGGAGTTTTGCAAACGTCGGAACGTTATAGAAAACGCACGATACAACAGTGTAGACGCGGAACCAGAGTCGGAATGTTACGTCATATTATAAAGAGGAAGTAACGTTTATGATTGGTCCAATCGTTGAGTTCTGGATTCACTAATCTGAGAATCTTAACCAATACGATCTCTCGACGCTTCAGGGCTAAGAAACAAAGAAACGCGACGAAACAAGTCAGCGTTCATATAAAGCGTTTGTGCTCAGCAACAGCTCTGAACGTCATGTCAGCTGCCATCTTTGACTGTTTCACAGAAGTAAAAAGGAACTTAGGCACAATCTGAACAACAGGATTCCGAGCTCCTACACTATTCACTGAAATCCCACAAGGCAAAGAAAGAAATGGATGTAATTAGCCCTTTCAGACTTTGAGACAGAATTTTTCTGGATCGTGACTAGGTTTGAAGCCCGCTGAAAAGGCAATTTGTAACAGAAATGGCGGGTCAGTGACCGCTTGCACAACCATTCGGTGTCAACGGCCGATAAGACAAAGTCACTGGGTAAAAATACACTGAAAAGAGTTGTTAGAATGGATGCTCTACGTCCCTAACCGCCAATAGCATTCCTCGGTGTCAAAAACCTATTGAACAAAGCTGACGTCAACTAAAATAAAGTTAAAGTTTCAAAAGTTTCATAATTTATATGAACAATAAGAACATCAACAATAAGAACAAAGCTGTGAAAAACTGGCAAAGAACTGCATTTTGAGAAACTTTAAGTCTCTAGGTGTCAAAAACCTATCGGACAAAGCTGACGTCAACCAAAATTGTGCTTTTCAAAATAAAGTTAAAGTTTCCAAAGTTTCATAATTTATATGAACAATACGAACATTAACAATAAGAACAAAGCTGTGAAAAACTGGTAAAGAACTGCATTTTGAGAAGCTAAATTGTAATGACATTAATTCTGTGGTAATCGCAGTAGGAGTCGACCTGTCGATTCACTGTCGATTAAACGTCCCCGGAGAAGTTTTAACGGAACCATAGTGGAACCTACGTGCAATAACACAGTTCTACGATCAAAGTAAACCGGTCGTGAATCACGTACAGGAAAACACTCCGCCAAATAAAGCTGCCATTTAGGGAAACAAAATGTAAACAAAAAGTAGTGCGCATCGTAACTTACCCGGCTGTAAGTCTCCAGAATCAAGGCACCACAAAAGGAAGTGAAACAAAATGTCTACTGTTGCAGAAGGACATATTTCAGAGCTTTAAAGGACTAGAACAAAAAATAAAAATAAAATACCCCCATCATCACCTAATTTTCTTTTGGTACGAGAAACTCTACGTCATCCCATCAGGATAGCTTTAATCTTATTATTCCGGATCAGTTTCCATGGAGATTCATTATTTTCCTTACAACAAGGCATAGAACTTCACACAACTCTACCGTGTTTGAAAGCTATAACACAAATGTAGGTATTGCCATGGAAACATTGGGATTATTATGATACAAAGAGACAGGAAAGGTGCGTAAACTTTTGCTCTTTCGCGTAAAAACAAGAAACCTGATGAATAAATCAGAAGTATTCGGAGCTGCCTCAAACTAAACAGAAGAAGTATTTCAGAAGTAGATGAAGATTGCGAGATTTTTTTCTGCTTCTAATTTAGACACAGAAAGGAGTTGTTATTATATCTCTTACAAAAGTGCCATTGTAGTTAAAGTCTTAATATTGCAGAGTGTTCCACAATATCTAATAACGGAGTTATGTGCAGAGTCTGAAGTAGAAATTGCTTCGGGATACGGGGACAATTGGACACCATTCCACAATTGATGTGATGGAAAAAAGCGCAGTCGGATCAGACATTAAGGAAAATATATTGGAATTGTATCATTATGTACGACAAGGGAAATGTTACCTCGAACAACGATCGCTGTAAATACAGAGATTAGGGATTCGCAGCGAATGTGTTGCGCGGTTTACACGAGGTGGTGATCCCAATGAGATCTCAGAGAAACAGCCAACATTATCCTGCAATGGATCAGTTAGAAAGTTGTGAGAATCCTCCTGGACTACTCTGGATTACATTACATAATGTGACAGGAATTGTGAAGCAATGTGTTGGAAAATGGACGTCAATGTACTATGATTGGTCCGAGGGTTCACATTGCCAGAAACGACCGGAAATACGTTCTTTTGTGAGTAGAATCAGTCATTACACGGGTCACAGCGTGTCCAGCAAAGGACTTACAGCTATGCAACTCTATTGCTGTGTTTGCCTTATGTTGGCTCTATTTTCAAATGTGTCTGAGGCGGTGCAGCAGGATAATGGAGAGCTTTATAAACTAGGCAAGGCTGAGACTGATCATTCGGTGGTGCCACCTATGAATGAAAAAGAAGTAGAGGTACAATTTGATCAAGCCGGGTCTCCATTAGTCCATAATGAGAGCCAATCGAGTTTGGCACCGGAGGAGGAAATAGAAACCAGTACTTCCGGTAACAAAACGGAAGACCTTAACAAGGAGAGTACGGAATGTTTGAAGTTTTTGATTAACGCTGTGCTGACGAACATCATCGTCATCCTCGGCACCGTCGGAAACAGCTTAACGATTATCATCCTGACGCGCCGAGCGATGCGATCGTCGACGAACATTTATTTGACGGCGCTGGCGGTGTGGGACATCGTGGTCCTGATCTGTACCGCGCTGCTCATCGGTCTGGAAGCTATCCCAGAGTTTAACGTCTATCGGTTTTACGCCTACGCTTACGTTGTGTCGTATATCTACCCGATAGCTCTGATCGCTCAGACTGCGACGATATGGTTAACGGTTTCATTTACGGTAGAACGTTTCATAGCCGTGTGTCATCCGCTGAAGGCAGCGCGCATGTGCACGATCAAACGCGCCAAGATAGTCATTTATGGAGTGTCAATTGGTGCAACTCTTTACAACATCCCAAGATGGTTCGAGTACAAGCCAATGCAATTCGTAGAACCGAAATTAGGGAATTTATCGATAAACATCGTCACGCAGACGAACTTTGTACGGAACCCATGGTACACGCAGATCTACTTTTCATGGCTGTACGTGCCAATAATGTGCATTATCCCCCTAGCAACGCTATCAATACTTAACACGTGCCTAGTGATGGCCGTGCGTCGCTCACAGAAACAGCGCAAAGACATGAACGTCAGACAGTCACGTGAGAATAACGTCACGATCATGCTGGCGTCCGTGGTGGTTGTGTTCATCTTGTGCCAGGTTCCGGCGTTGGTATATAATCTCGCCTACGCCATGGATAGGGAGTACGTGGAAGGGGAGAGTTACGGTTACGGCGTTCTATCCGTCATGCGGAACTTCCTCGTGACGTTCAACAGCGCCATCAACTTTTTGCTCTACTGCGCGCTGGGACAGAAATTCAGACGTATCTTCTTGCACACCTTCTGCAAGAAGTGCATCAATGACACGTACATGCCAATGTCTGGGATTCATCAGCATACGTCTCAGTTTCAGCCCAGCTCCACCCACAAGGGGGCGCGCCAGTATTACGCCAACAATCATGCCATGATGGTTGTGAGAAACAAAGGACTGACAGACGGACACACAACTAGCTCATCGACGACGCAAACCACAGTGGGCACGAATAGCTCACAGGAAAGTGCACTCATTGACCCCGGCACTAGCCCACGCCATCTTCCCAGTGACGCCAGGGAAGTTAGAATTTACACGGCGCCTCGAGGTAACAAGAAGCGCGTCGCGTCTCCAGGTCACGTGGGACCTCTGACGCCATCTGTTGTTGATAGCGACACTGAAGGTTATGACGTCACACTTGAACACCTTCTGACGTCATCGGAGAAATCTGACGCGAGTTTGACTAGTCCGTATCAACAACCGAGCAGAAACAAACTATACGGAATCAAAAACACGGTGGTTGTTCAATAAATAAAACTTCTTTCAAAGTTTTGAAATAATACACACATTTTTATTTGAAAATTTTTAAACCTTAGGCAAGGGGAAAGATTTAATTTTCTAAAATTCAAATTGTTTCCTTCATTGACCTTGACCTTTTGACCTTTTTACGTACCTTTGTCAAAGGATCTCCGAAACAAAGACGACTAACTTTATGAAATACTGATGTCCAAGTTCTGCTGTTATTGAAAATACCTCAATCGACTATCAAAGCTATTCTCCGTATTCTGATAAATTAATAGCAGATATTTACCAAAAATGGTCTGAATTTATATTCACAAAAAAAAATACAGAAAAGTTCCGTGATTTATCATAGGCGGTCATGATAAAGCGTCGTGAACTTTTCCACACAATTTATTTTTTCAAAATTTAAAAATAATAAATTTAAAAAAGACACATGTATTATAAATTCAACAAGTTTAGCTAGAAGTAAGTGAGTAAACGTTTGGTTTACTTTTGGATACGTCACTGCACAATTCATTTAAATCTCACACTTTTTTCACACCTGGTTTAATAAAACCATGGTTATATCTTCAGTTGAGCTGACTCTATAAATAGTAACAATGTATAAGCTGATTGTTGTACTAATGATACTCATTGTTATGTAAATTACGTTGAATATTTTTGTTTAATTGTTGAATTGCATGCACGCATGCGTACTCACGGGGCTGACTCATTGCAGAGAATTAACCTTATGAAGATTGTATGTTGTTCATTGAAATAAATAAACAAAATATATAAACGTTTCTAGCCTGTCTTGTTGCAATTTTAGTGCCTTTTAATTTTCTGGCATGGGTTATTAAATTTTAAACAGAAAACTATGCAAAAACGTCAGAAGTTTCAACAGGTGAAGAAGAAAATTCCACAAAAGAATCAATAGATTTTACGGCAATATTTTTCAGACGATAATTAAAGTTCGATGACACATATTTCAGAGCACCCCACTTCCCTATTTGTGAGTACAAAACCCACTTAGACATACTATTGGTACAGCACTTAAAATTGGGAATACCCAGAAGATTATCCCTTTTATAAACAGAACCTGTTTAAATATATAAGAAATATTTATCTGCGTTTAGTGTTCCATATCTGGAGATAAAGTAACCTTGCCCATGACATTTAGATGGCCTTGACCTTTCGAGGGAGTTTCAGTGACTGTGAAATAAATAGTATGTGAACTGTGTTTGACCTTGACTCACTGACCTCAAAAGGTAGATCTACCGACTTGATCCAAATGCCATTTGCAAAACCCAATGACGTACACCAAGTAAAAGATTTCTTTTATTTTAGAATTGAACTGAATTCAAACGCGAGAGTTTTCTGCTCTTTTAAACTTTAGTTTAAAGTTCCTATTCATTAGTAAGAACTTCAATACGCCTACGTTTGTAACTAGGTTGTTATCTGATACTTTTACTCAGTTCTAATCCGTCAGTCACACTCATCGAACGCGAATGCGGTTTTATTGTTCAGAGGTGGAAACTTTAGTTTTCTGGTTCCTTGCATTGCATTTTTAAAGGCCCGTTCACACTGTGCATTTTTTCCGATAGCGAGTGCAATTCCTCTTATCGCAACAAATTGGTTGGACAGGACTCAATGGAAGTGTTGATGCACACTGTGCGACTGCGACAGCATCACTAACTCCTGTGTAGCCCATTATAAGCAAAAACAAATCGCAGTAACAAATCGCACAGTGTGAACGAGTCTTTAGGACTTGTTCGTTGTGGTCAAAAGCGAGGAATGTCTTCGAACTTTGCCGTCACTAAAGAGGATATCCTCTTTAATTATCGAAATCAGTGATGTTAACCTTGAGTTCTGCTGTTCTTTCAATTACTATGTTTCACCGGATATGCACCCCTGATAAACGACGCGTCTCTCGTCTTCGACTTCCGGTTGGTGTGATTAAACCCAAAGAAAAGAATAACTTTTTGACGGTTCTGATTGTATCTGTTTGGCTCAAAGGAATGCGTGTGTCTGTTGAAGGGAATCTCATCTGAGAGCAGACAAACATCAAAACACACGCAATATGAGAGTTCTCCTCATACACATAAAGCTATTAACCTTCTCCACAGTAAGAGACATCAAGTTTCTTCTGGATTTATATATTTATATGTAACATTATATGTGAGCATATGTCATACACTGTTACCAATAATAGACAATAGGAATTATTCTCGGCTTCTTTGCGTATTTATTTACGTAATTTGAAAAGTAAATTGAAGGCAAGGAGTCAGGTTTCTGCGCATTTGGAAAAACTACAAAAGTGTAACACTCTGCAGAAAGATAACTCACCTCTGACTCCTCCGTAAATAAATGTATTAGGGTTCTCTTTGAGAACCTTTTTCAAATTCAGGCAGAAATTTGGACCGATGTCCAGAGTATGAATCAAAGACAATCGAGTTTTTCATGATAAGATCATATTTAAATTTTAAGCCTGAATTTGCATGAAGAAGTTCAAAAATTTTTAAAACAATTGAGTAAAAGTCTATTAATATAAAAGCTCCGAAAAATGATTGTACTTGTGCAGACATCTGTAGTTTATTTGATTCCATGGGTGCTGTTGACAAATGATGGGAACCAATCAAAGATAGCAGAAGACAGGTGTTGGTCCAGGATTTAATCAGAAGCCCAGTTAATCCAAAGTTTCACTTATTTCAAAGTTTTTGCTAAATTATTGCCACTTTTCTGTCTTTCTTGTCAGGTAGTTTAAGTTTACACTTAAATCATATTACAGTGTAGCAAGTGAGAATTTCTTATCAGCAATTTGGGACACTTTCCATTGAATTTTTGTATCAAATTAGGGCTCAAGACAGCTTCAGGCATCCCCTATGACATATTATGGCCACTTTTGAAATATACAACTTTTGGCAACTCCAGGGCTATTCAAGTATTTTTACAAAACTGGGTGCCTTCAGAAAATCAAAGTTTTCTCAATGAAGGAGTGACAAGTCTTCCATATGTCATGGTGTGACCTTTTTGTACTTGTCGTAACTGGTTCCCCGGTCTATCAGATGTGGGAAATGGGTACCAGTCATCACTACCGACATGACAGCTCTGTGAGCTGCAGTGTCAGAAGAGACGTGTTAGCCCCTATGGATATGAGGTGAACATGACTTGTCATGTCTGTCACACATGTGTAATAACCCTCCAAGACCTATAAAAATGGCTGTCATCACCCAAATGATTGAGTCTGATTCAGTCGGCCTCAGTCTGAGTTAGGCTCGAACTAGGAGTTGTCTACCCTCCAAGATCCCTGGTCACGACATTCTTCCTGAGTGACAAACTTGTCGCTCCCTGCTGAGGTCTTCAGCAGATATCCTGTGTTGTCATTAGTTATCTGTCATTACTGACAAGTCATACATGTCATCAGGTTTGCCGAACCCCATACAACCGGTAATTCGGTATTCGATTGCCATGGCCTAAGAGCCTCATGCGTAAGGTTATTTAAGTAACTCCAGGATGTGAACCACTACAGCTTTGTTGAGTGAATAGTGATGCCGCAGCTTACTACAAAGGTCGAGTTAAGACTGGTCAGCTGAAAGACGTGGATTCTTTGTCAAATGACGAGTTAGGCACAGGCACGTCATTCACAAGGATATTCAACCACAGGGCCAGTGGCACTCCATCTCTACAGTTGATTCTAGAGGAAACTCTGTTGTCTTGACAGACACCGACAGTAGTCATCCGTGTCAGACTTGACAACTCACTCACCGTTGGAAAGACTGCTATGCCGAAAGCGACAAAAAGCTGGAGAAACCAGCACCCCAGGCAAGGGACAAGACCAGGTAGCTTCTAAGGGAGGTACTAAACCCACAGAGGATGCAGGTTGAGGAGCTGACCTGGAGAAGCCCTTCTTGTTAGAGACAGAAGCTTCAAGAGATGGATTGGGAGCTGTTCTGCAGCAAAAACAGGAGGATGGCAAATATCACCCCATCGTGTACGCCAGCCATTCTTTTGTCAAAGAGTGAGCAGAATTACCATTTGTCAAAATTGGAATTCTTCGTGCTCAAGTGGGCAGTCATGGAGCAGTTTAAGGAGTACTTGTTGTACCAGCCATTTACAGTCAGGACGGACAACAACCCCTTATGTATATCCTGACCACACTAAATTTGGATGCAACAGGACACAGATGGGTCTCTGCGCTGGCAGACTTTGACATGAAGATTGAGTACTTGCGTGGAGCTGACAATAAGGTAGCTGATCCCTTGAGCAGGATAGAGGCTTGTCTAGACAAGTCTGCAATCGATGAGTTCTTGTGCTTATTAGATGAAACTGACAAGAACAGTGAGTCGAAACCACCTGTCATCAAAAAGGAGGCATTGGAAGTGACAGCTTGAACCAAGATTGACAAAGAAGCAGTTAACGAGCTGATCCAGTATACAATGTTCTACAATGCACCGCATGCCAAAGTGGATAACCCTGCCTTTCTGGCATGACATGAGGAAATTAATGAGCAGGTGATGCTTGATTTGACAGTGCTAGTTGCCCAGAAGACCATCAAACACAACCTAACTGGAACTAATTGGAAGGAACTCCAGAGACAAGACCCTATAATTCAACATGTCCTGGAATGGAAAGACATGTGCACACCTAAGTTACATACAAAGAAGAATAAGAACAAGGCAAAATCATCCATATATGGGCACAAAGGGTCAATGATAGGGGTTCAATATAAATTGATATTTGTAGAGGAATTTTTTAGCTGCCAAATAGTAGCTTTTAAGATTTTTTGTGATGTAAATCGAGAGTATGTGATTTTTTTTATGGATTGGCTGCTGCTCATTTCATATAGATTTAGAGCTAAGCCATAAATAGATTTAGATCTAAGCGACAAAATCCTCCATATTTCAACTGAGACTATTATGCCATCTATTGCACATTTCACAATGTGTCAAAATTATGTTCAATATACATTTGTCATTTCATCACAAATTTCACAAAAATTCCTCTCCCAATTGCTATCACATTTATAATTTCCGTCCAATTTAATATCACACCATTTTTTTTTTTTTGTGTATTTCAGTTTTGCTTTTTTTAAACTACATGAACTAGGTTATTTCAACAAATGCTGAATATTTTATCAATCATGTGACCCACATATGCACAGACTTTGCACCATGATAAACAGAAACAATTTTTCCCAACATCAGGTATGTCATTTTTCTATCATCAACCTCAGGAGCCCCCCTTTACCCCTAACAATATTAACCATAACCCAAATAGCCACTTTATTATGATAGTCACTATCTTTATTATTCCTTCTACTACCTAGAATCCGTCCATTTCTGCAAAATGTTTGCAAATGCAAATGGCGGATCCCACTTTGTCTCAGCCAAACTCTAGTTTCAGAAACAACTTCCACTCCCAAATCATCAATAGATCTTTAGAATAACTATATTATATTTAATCCTACTATGAAATTTAATTGGTAATTAGTACCTTACAATAATATTCATTTGGACCAAAAAAAACCTCAAACAAAAGATATCGTTATACCACGTGACTTTAGCATGACAGTGCATTGCAAGCATGGCTTAAGGCTTAATTTCTCATTTTACATCCATTGCCACTGCAATCAAATGATAGCTATTAATTCATGAAACTATTTTTAACTTTCTGAAACTTCATTTGAATAGATAACTAAAACTTAACACCAGTTTTATCGAAAAAGAAATTGATGGTTTTGAAAGCAATCTCATGGTCCATGCTGGTTTGGGATGTCCTATTTTTTCAATTTGTTTTGACTGAATATCAAATGGCAATAGGTGGGGCTAAAATGTTGTTTTACAACTGGAATCTAAACTACCAACAAAGTACTTATCCCTTTTCAAGTATGTCTATTCCAAAATTCTGTAAAAAACCATTACTTTGCACTATTTCGCCATTGTAAAAATCAAATGTCTGCAAAAAAAAAATGTCTGATTTCTTTTCATCATTTCTTTTCAGGTTAAAATAATTGCAACTCACTAATATGTTTCCTGCTTTTCCAAGTATTTGGCAACCCCCGACTAAACAAGCTGTTCAAAATAGAAGCACCATCAGTGAATGAAATCAAGAACCATTATCATGTCCAAAGACACCTGTCAAACAGTAAAACAAGAGCTGAATGAAGAGTGTGGAGGTATAAGTCGAAATTTGAAGACCAATTTAAAATGGCCAAAGCGGTTAAAGCTCTCATCAAAAAAGCTCTCCGACCTTGGAAGAGTGGAAGGGAAACTCTGGCACAACACCTCAGCCATTCGGTCAACATCAAAAGCAAAGAAAGTTCATGGAGTTTCAAATTCGACGTTCGAGGAAACCCCCCAAATCAGATCATGGGGACATTTAGGACCCCAATGGGGGAGAAATACAACGAGAAGAAAGCTAGCGTATTCTACGAGATGGAAATTTTCAAAACTTTCTTCCCCTCAGGGAAAGCTTACAACCAAAAACAGGACAGTGCAAAGGGTCGTACTCAGAAGTTTGGAACCGAGACTTGTTCAGAGCAGAGGCACAGGAGCAAACTTTTACAGACTGGCTCCAGGTACACAAAGTCAAGAGAAGAGAATGGCATGCTACGAAGCGAACTGCAGCCCAGAGAGGAGGGAATCCCCCTGACATAAAACAGTTTCGTTGAGATAACAAAACAGCACAACAATGGTATCAAAACTTTGTCGCCACTGAAAACGAAAGAGTCAAAAAAGCAACAGAAGACTGGGAAGCAATGTCATGCTGAAACAGCATTTTCCGTATCTCAGAAAGGAAGAAAGTGAGCATGAAAACAGCTTCAGATGCCCTCACCGAAATATCCAAAAGGAGGCTCTCCCGAAACAGAGTGGCTTGATGTTGCCAGAGAGTTACTCCAGCTCATCAAAAAGCAAGAAGAACTTAACGCTCCTGGAGCAGCCTCCCCCAGCAGTACTGCACCTGCTGTCCAAAGTAATTGCATCTTACAAAAAAGCCCTGGATGTAAAGGAAAGAACGGGCCGATACCCAGATGAGTTCAGTACACAAATAGAGGTAAATCATTTTTACTCATTTACATATCTAAATTTAGCTAATGGGGGAAACACGAGATTCCATTTGTGATGTCATTAGATCTAAACCAATCATAACATCTATAATCTTCATGTTTCTCATGACAACATGTAAACAAACAAGAACGCACTAAATCAATTGCTATTCTGCTCATAACTAAAAGTCTAACCATTTTCAAAACATTTATTTACAGATTGGGGTGGGAATGGGAAAAGAAACGTCAAGTGAAGAATATGAAGATTTCTATGAAGGTGTCGGTAATGCTGAGGAAGACAATAAAGCTTACGATCTTGAACTTAGGAATAAGAACTGTAATAGTCAAGGTGTTTTGGAATCGGATACCGATGAAGAAGATTTTGAAGAATATGGTGAAGGATATGATCAAGAAAGTGAACATGATGTCAAAGAAGTTTCCGAATTGGATACTGATGAAGAAGATTTTGAAGAGTATGGTGAAGGATATGATCGAGAAAGTGAACATGATGTCAAAGAAGTTTCTGAATCGGATACTGATGAAGAAGATTTTGAAGAGTATGGTGAAGGATATGATCAAGCAAGTGAACATGATGTCAAAGAAGATAGAGAGACTTATTTACTTAGTAAACAGAAGAAAGTTTCGCCTTCTACATCTGATGACAGTGGATATGATTCGAATGTGTCATGTGATGAAAATCCCAAGATAAAATCTGTAGTCTTTGAACTGATCAGGATTTATCGTGAGCACGACAT
>JBCAUG010430674.1:0-15972 GCA_038406175.1 Haplosyllis leylae
TGCATGCGCATATCATTCTCAGAACTCAGAACATAGCCGAAAAACTCAGAACTCAAACTCTGTGAATATCGCATCTCTCCCAAAATCATTGTTCATTTCAATTTCTCTGGGTCTTAAACAATACTGCAACGCAAAGTGAAACTGCGTCCGCAAAAAGGATTAAATTAGAACCCATGACATATATCTGAATAAGCGATCAAATCATTTACCTTAAGTAATTAGACAAAAGTACACCGCCACCGTGATTTTGCTTTGAATTTGTTGGCACTTAATTTTCGTGAGGAAAAACTTTGGGTGAGAGCCCATTCTCAGTAGTACATCACCTCTCGTTCTTTTAACAAATTGATGCCACAATTTCCTGGAAATCCAACGAGTTCCTCTCACTATCCATTCGCCTCGGAATCCTTATTATTAAGTATTCCACTGCCTCCAGCAGAAATCCTGCCACTTGCAATCAAATACAGCTGACTACGTATATATTGTATTACAAAACAGGATCTGTTTTTGTTTCTTTGTTCAACGTCGTCAATGAAAGAACGCAGATTGCAGCAGTTTGGTGGAAGGAGCCAATGAAAAATTATGTCGACACATCTAGTCAGGCATTATGGATATCAGTAGAAATCACAAAAGTGGCTCCTGTGTCTAAACTGTTCAACATGACCACTGTAAGTAAAGTACTGAACCGTTGTAAAGTAGGGTATGCCAATATTACTCAGATCATTGCCGGAAATCTGAAAATTGTCCAGGAACTTAAAGAAGGCAAGATGGAGCAGGAATGTGAATTTCTAACCTCCGTATAAAATTGGGTCTGCTGATAAAAATTTAATGTTTCACTTTGAGATGCTAGCTTCAGTTTTAGTCTGATGCTCCACTTTCTGAGCTAACTTGGCATTGCTTTTAAGTCTGATACTTCTAAATCCTAAGATATTTATGCCCCAAAGATCAAGTGGTACATGAATAAAAGAGAGTTTAAAAATCCCTCAACTAGCACATGCCAGGTTAGCACAGAAAAGAAAGCATCAGACTGGTACCCAAGAGGTTCCCAGTTCAATCCTCCCTTTTTGTTGGCGTCTTTTCTTCATGCCAACATTGTCGAATTTATGTAATTGCGAACAACGATTTGAGAATTCCATCCACCAGAGGACATTATGGCAAATGACCAGAAGGTGACGGCATCTGGTTTTCTTTTTCTGCATAATAACTCAGTTGTATTGGGGTATATCTGCTCTATTCATGAAGTCACATTATTTTTTCAACACCTACGTCATTGACCAATACAGTAAACTGTAATCTACAAGCTTTCTCCTTACGTGTTCCGTTGTCCCATGGTCTGGCATGATCAGCAAGTCTGGATAAGGATGGGCTGGCCATTGTCAGTATTTTCAAATTAGGAGTTCACTGGAATCATCAGTGGAACTCCAAAAGCCATCTTTACATAGAAAAAAAACATGACTACAGAAAGTTGTTTGTGTGAAAGTTAAACATCACTTAACAAAATTTATGAGGTTGAAAGAGATGTACAAATTCCGTTCAGCTATCTACAAGAATCCACAGTTATGTGCAGTTAGGTATAACCAATGCTATCAGAGGAGACTAACAGGAAATACACAAAACACGCAAAGGTTACATAACGGAATTTTAACTGTCTGTCGTTTTTACGACTGAACTGAACTCGACGGACCTGACGTTACCAGATTTAATCGACCCCCCCCCCCTTTTTAGGGCCCCTGTGGACCGTTTTGACTGTTGTGAGTGGGACTCATCATTAATAAATGTTGATTTACTTCCAATTAATTATTTTAAAAGTCATAATCTCATGTACAACCATCAATTTAATAAATGTAACTAATTGAATAAAACTCAAAATAAAATTTAATTGAGTAGCCAGAATTTCATGAATTACTGATAGAGATATGTTGCGTGTAAAAATGTTACGCAATGTGTGCTAGACACATACTTCGCCTTAACTTTCCAATGATTTAATGTTTGACTACTATTATTGTTGGTGATATTTATGTGTCTAGAATTTACATGTACTATATATTTCAGCTTTTTTTTTCAATTTCAGTAGATCAAATTTACCTAAAGCCTCACTTGATGTGTAAGCGGAGGTACAAAATAACTGGTTTGTTTCTCAAAATGTAAGGTTGCAAGTAATGATTGTTTCTGCTCTGCTAAAGGAACAGAACATCATACGTTCCATTTGGAGCTAATAGGCTGAATCTTCAACTTATATTTAATATCATTACCCATAAAACACAGACAAAACTGAATATCTTTGGCGGATGAAAGGAAGGCGTCAAGGATGCCTCCTTCTGGGTCCCATTTCTTTCATTTTCGTGTAGTTTTCGGGAAAAACAATTAGCCAATTAATAGGCTGGTTCTCCATCCTTTAAAACAATTTGTTGAGTGAACCGTGGACAAGAGGTCCCGTCTGTTGATCGAGTTTTTCCTAAATAGCACAAATCTGACATTTTTGTACAAAATTGACTTCGAAAGATTCTAGCAAAATAAAGTAAATTTCCACTGGAGCAACTATACTTTTTGCTGACATTTTTTGAATTTCCTCGACGTCAATTTCGTACAAAAATACTAGAAATATCAGACATGTGCTATGTAGGGAAAACTCAATCATCAGCCACAAAACAAACACAGCGTGAGCCCACATTTCTAAAAAAACGATCAATTGGAAACAAACTTACATCGTTATTCACAAAACAGCCGCTCTCGGTCATAACGAAGCTTCGGCTTAGTAAATTGTGCTGTTAGTTGTTTCATGCAATGATATATTTTTGTGAATAAATTTTAAATATTTTAAAATGACTAGTAGCATTGATAATTTCTTTCCCAAACGGGGTATGTGACAATTGTTGTTTTGATTGAAATTTGCTTTTGGCATGGGATAACTCGCTTGAAAATGAAATAAAGACAATTACTTTTGTGGGTTTCTCAAATTGCAGCTGTTTGCATCAATGTCGTCAATACCACCCATCTACACGTGTCTTTCGTGCACAATGGCTGTTGAAAAGATTTATCTAAATAATGATTTTAGTTCAAGAAAATCACTGTTCACTGACTAAATTCAAATGTTACTGAACTTTCGTACCTAATAGTAAGCTAGTCTTATGCTCACTAACTTATTAACTTAAATTTGATTTGTCAAATTATATTTGAGGAATTAGAAAAATCAAAACAAATTATCAGATGAAAACTTGTGTTTATTTCCGAAAACAAGCAACAGAAATAGACGGTGAAATGAAAAGTTGAAAAAAATGTACGATGAAATGAATGCTTTAAAACAGATCGTCGAAATCTACTACGAAACATCATGCGAGACTGCTAATTCTGAAGATGCGTTATCTGCGGCGTTTTTATTCTGCAAAGGAAATGGGAGTGTAAATCAGGTCTAACGCTTAAATTATAAAGAATATCAAGTCAACACTATTACCAGGTTCATTGAATCGAAGACAACTTTGCCCCGCTTAATGCAAAACGTACCTCAGGCCGGATGTAACTTACCGTTATCTTCCAGAGCGTTAAGGAGATCGGTCACTGAAAGAAAAGAAGATAAAAATGGTTTGGCTGTTGATCATAAAATAAGATACAGTTCCAAAGTTAAGTGGGATATTTTGTTTCGAACTTTGTCTTTTCAAATTTTGCTTGGTTTTCGTACTTAAGTCTTCCAGTGAATTCACTGAATTTAGTGAAAAGGAAAATCCAAATAAATGTCATAGTTTTTTAAAAGGGTTAAATTTCTCTCCTCCAGAGAAGAGAGTTCTTAGTAATTTGCCAATGGAAAAAACTGCGTTTATCGCAGCATCAAACGCAAGCTATGTTTTCAATTTTAGCTTTGTAGAATTCAGTGAATTCAGTAAAAAATTCAGTGGAAATATTCAGATGGAAAAACTCAATTGTATGTTATCGAGAAAGCTTTAAAATGCTTTGAAATTGCCATAATGATAAGTTTATACACTTACAGCCCCGTTTGCTGCCTTTGTTCTCGCTCAACAACTTCAACAATCTTCGTTCTGCAATTAAATAGGACTTGAATGTTTTTCAATAAATTTACTTCATTTTCAAAGTGAAGTTAGGGTGAGTCAAGCTAGTCTTTTGGGACACAGAATATCAAGCAATTTTAAATCTACTGACATTATTTTTGAACTTAATTCGAAACTTTGTGTTTTTCTTTCTATTTCGGGAATGTAATATTAATATAGCATCGTGTAAGTATTTCATATGTTGGTTCCTTGCTACGTTAAAAATATTAGTGTTTGTTTTTTCTCCTCCTACAGCATTTTGTCCGCTTTGCGTAAGGTCTCGCTGAATGTACAAGAGGTCTTTGCTCTCCCCCCACTCCACGTGAATGAGTCCTAGTTTGTGTTCATTTCTTTGTGCACAAGCCTAAGCTTTGAATGTTGTTATTTCTCGCTTTGTGCACACGAGCTCTATGTTCTGTCTCGCTCTGTGCACACGATCTCTATATTCTGTCTGGCATTTGCTTCAGGAGCTCTACGTTCTGTCTCGCTCTGGTTTCATGGGCTCTTTGTTCTGTCTCACTCTAAGTACTCAAGACTTATGCCCTGTCTCACTCTGTGTATACGAGTTCTACGTTCTGTCTCGCTCTAAGTACACGAGCTCTACGTTCTGCCTTGCTCTGTGTACATGAGCCCTACATTCTGTCACGCTCTAAGTACACAAGCTCTACATTCTGTTTTGCTCTGTGTACATGAGCCCTACATTCTGTCTCACTCTAAGTACACAAGCTCTATGTTCTGTCCCACTCGAAGTACTTGAGCCCTACATTCTGTCTCACTCTGTGTACACAAGCGCTACGTTCTGTCTGGCTCTAAGTACACGAGCTATACTTTGTGTATCACTATGTGTACTCGAGTTCTACGTTCTGTCTTGCTCTGTGTACACAAGCTGTACTTTCTGTATCGCTCTGTGTACTCGAGTTCTACGTTCTGTCTCACTATAAGTACTTGAGCCCTACATTCTGTCTCACTCTGTGTAATGGAGCCCTACGTTATGTCTTGCTATAAGTACTCAAGACCTATGCTCTGTCTTGCTCTGCATGCAGGAGCTAGTGTCTTACTCTGTGTACATAAGCTCTACGTTCTGTCTCGCTCTAAGTACTCTCGCTCTACGTTCTGTCCCGCTCTGTGTACACGAGCTCTACGCACCGAGTACGAGTTTGTATCCGGGCTGCGCACATCTCCACTTGTTGTTCGCGATGCACTGACACTGTCGGTCTCCTAATGGGCTGTCCTCAACGAACGGCTGCTTCATCGCGTAAAAATGATTGTCTGGCATCTGACACCCTGGTTCTGAAATACCATAGAAATTTGTATTCGAATGAATCTCAAATAGTTCAACCCCGGTGTCCTACAAAATCTCCCATAGCAGCCATTATAAACTGTTTTTACGAATAATTGGATAATCTTCCATTAGATGTATATTCTAGACCTGTGTCGGACATGAGAAAAGTATGCGGAAGATTGCCTTGAACTTTTTGCCTTATCGCAAATGCAGGATGGGACTCAGCTGAAAGTAAGAAATTTACGTCGAGAGATTCTAGAAATAGGAACAAACTAACCCCTTTTCTTATCTTCTGTCTTGCCTTCCAACAGATCCAGCAACCTCTCCTCTGTTCGAAAAAAGAATTATAAAGTTACATTGGCGAACGTCATCCTGAAAGATATGTTTACACGTATCGTTTTTCGGATCGCTTTGACAACAGCAACTTTAAAAGTCCATCCAAACCGAGCGATCGCGCTACCATCGCCGTAACAAATATTTCAATAGGGGAGGGGGACGGGCAAAATGAGTATACAACCAAATCTGCTCTTCACGGTGTATGCAAAAAAGATCAAATTGTGGCTTGTTTGTGTTACGGTGAACAGTTGCGTAGCCTCTGGGTGTGAACAGACCTTTAATAGTACTGACCCAGTGTTCTTCTTCTGTAAGGGTTTTCTACCATGCAAGTGAACGTGACGTCACCGGCGCTGGGGTCGTACCCTTCACAAGTACACTTGCGTTCCTGTCCACGGTACACTTTCGTCCACGTCTCACCCTTCTCGTAGTACTGTCCATCGTCATTGCAGGTATCTGTAAGATGAGGGTGGTAAGACAAAATTACGTCGTGCCTCTGTCCAGTCAGCAGGTGTCGCACCAGAGGTGAACCTGGGGAATCCATCGTGCGCAGGCGAGGAAGCACGCAAGCAAGGGATTCATCCTGGCTTTGAAACCCAGGACAGACGTCACTATTAGTCCAAACAGGGGTATCAGTGGCCCCACGAAGAGGATTAATGGCCATTAAAGATAAATGGTTTCCTCACGTTTTCATAGTTCTAAAAAAGTACTTGAAGCGTACAGCTCTGGACTTGGTTCAATAAGGCCTGTACTAGAAAGTCAGGGTTGGATTTACAGGTTGGGCCCGGTTAATTCGAACACGGTTAATTCGAAGTTCCATTAAATTCAAACTTTTGTCAAAATCTTTGGCAAACTCCCTATCTTTTCAATGTTCAAATGCATGGCTAATTTGAACACGGTTATTTCGAAGTTTCTTGCAAAGTTTGAATTACAGGTTAGTTTTTAGTTCGAATTTCCAGTTAATTCGAAGAAAAAGTGGCCACTGAAGCATTTCGAATTAACCGTGCCCGACCTGTAATTGAATTTGAAATGCGTGAATCCCGTTTTTTAAAATTTTTTTTCCAAATACACTAATTTGAAAAATATTTATCTTGTAGGACGCGATCCAAAAATAGTTGTGGTGTTGAGTTTAAAAACGTGGACCATGGTTTTCACACCTATTGAGATAATCCTTTTATTGCTCTTGTATTTCTTTTCGTTCTTTTGTGTGAATATTTGTCACCCTATTTGTTGTTCTCATTGTCAAATTATTTTATTCTAGGTACAATAAAACCATAAAAGGTTTAAAAATTGGAACTGAAGTCAGTAAACCATGTTCAGAAGGTCATGTTCAAAATACCACAACGAAGTGTCGCATTTCTGTGATAGAATCTGTGGTCAGTCATAAGTCCGTGAACTCTAAGCACAAATGACATTTTTTAGCATACACGCACACTTGTTGTTCGTTTTCTTTTTTTTTCAATTTTAAAATTCATCTAACTAAACGTTTTTCAGAAACCAACATTCATCTGGGATTTGATAGAGCAATCTAGTATCAAGTCCATAAACATAAGGCTATAGATGCAGACTTTATAAATCTTTAGTCATGCTTCTTTTGTTCAAGTTGACTTCAAACGTGAGTGTTAGCTCGGTCACGAAAAAGCTAGTGAAAGGTCTGGGTGTCAAAAGTTATACATGTGAAAACATACTTAAGTAAGATTACTTACCATCATTCATTTTCTTTTCCAGGGCTTCCAAAAGTCTTTTTACTGAAAAAATATGGAGACACTTTGAGTTAGGAAAAAGAACTGTATGTATATTTATTCTGGAAAAGAAAAGGCAGAGATCAAGGGTTAAAGAATTTTAAATTTAATTTAATTTTACCCTAAAATATCTCAAATTCAAAACCTCTAAAATATCTCAAAGTCAAAACCCTTTTGATTACTTGGTCGTGGCGAAATACAATGAATTGATTTCTGATGTAAGCTTCCGCACGCATAATTGATTGTAGTGCTTTACTAAATGTAAAAATTCAAAGTTAAAAAGTTTTCTTTCGACAGCATGACTGTTAAACTGGTAGAACACAATATGTTCTCTAAATTATGTAACTTCTTATGCCTGAGTAACGAAGCGTTGCCAGACATACTGTTTTGCTGACATGTATGCAAACATTCGTGCTTTTCCCTAACAAGAACATTGAGTAGCAAATCCATCAAATTCATCCGTGACTACCACAAATGTAACGTAGGAAAAAAGCAAATAAGTAATTGCTAGATCTGTCATTTTGCACCAAATATGGGCACAAACAAATCAGGAAAACATGGCATGTTTTTTTAGTGCGATTAATAAAATATCAGTTATCCTCAAACATCGAAAGGTATTAAGCAATTAAAGTAAATTTAATGTTAAAAGTAAAGTATTGAAATTGGCTGGATTAGCAGTGTTTGAAGCGCAGGTATTTTAAACTAAATTTGTGTAACTTAACTGTCTTTTGCAAAAAAAAACCAAGAAACAAAAAAGAAACTGAAAATACTATTTTTATTTTCTACAAATCTGACAGAGTTGCTCAACATGCAAATCTCACCACAAATGCGAACTGTGACTGCGGAAGAAAGTAAGTATCACTCAAGTATTTGCACAGGTTGAAAAATAATTGTAAAGAGTACTTACCCAGATTCCTGTCAGTATCATCTTCAAAGAGTGCCTTAGAATGAGCGACGGCAAAAACCGCCACAAAAACAACAAGAATTTGAGACATCATCTTTCGATATTAATTAACAGTACACGTGAAAGTACTCCCGCGAAAATGTTGGAGATTTCGCTCCCTCTCTCTGCCTTTTTATGAGAGAGTTCATCTAAGCTTAGCAATCGACGACCAATATTAACACGTGTTTGCGGTACGTGATGATCGGGGTTTTGACACAGAACACGGGACACAAATGAAGTAAAATTTGACTAACTGAAAATATACTTGTCTTATCAATTAGAGAAGCAAATAGAGAAGGGTACAGCCGTAGGGGTATATTCACAAAAGATAAAGATCAAAGAATAAGTGACAATTATTAAACAAAATTTTCGCTTTCTCTTCCGTTTTCGCTCAGCGTGAATGGATCTTTTTGCTTAAAAAAACTCATTGACACACATTGTCTGAAATATCAGATTATTATTGTACCACTTCGGTAAATATTTCAGATCAGTCATTGGCGCGTGTGGAGGGGGCTGCGTCCCCAAAGTATTTTTTTCAATTTCACCCAATTTTCGGACACATTTATGAAATTGTAAGTTGACGCCCCCGATGGTTGTTGTCCCGGCCTGCCGGAAGCATTGGATCCACTGGAGATTCTACAATTTCACGACCCCACTCTGAGTTACCGAAATGTTTTCGTTCATATTGAGGTCTCATCAGGGTAATTTTGTTAAAAAGACGTCGAAATATGCAGATATAAAGCCCATAAATAGTTAATGATACTTAACAGCCCATCATCGATGTGTCCTCGGATGACCATCAGTTCACGTTAACGTAGATGGGTAATAATAATAATAAGTGGGTTTATTTTTACCGATTTGGACTCTTGCATGAGAAACAGAAATATTCACCATAAAAATGAGTACTATAAATCAGTACTGTCCATAAGTTATTTGTGGTTGAGGGTTGACTTCTTTGAAATTAAGATTTTATTTTATATTGCTATGTTTCATTTTCATCGAAATACTATTGTTACTTTATTACAATACATTTCAAATACGCCTTTTACTGAATGATCTGAGTCCAAAACAAAAAAGCCTTCTGCGGTGGAATTAAATTTAAAGCTTGTGGTTTAGAATTTAAAGGAATATCTCTACGTGTTTTTGCCTTCGGTGAAATGTTTGTTATGTTTCTTGTATTAGATAATAATCTCAACTAAAAACTGAAACTGAAAAAAAAATCCACTGGTGGAGACTATATATATGTTGGATTAGATGTTATTCTCTTAAGTGAGTATGACATTGTATTTGTTGACAAAAGAAAATGTTTTTATGCTTTAATGGAGATTGCATGTTGATTTAGACCAAAGATTCACAAGACTTTGTCACGCAAACTTTTGCTGTGGAATTGATTCTGAGTAAAACGTCCCACAGGCCAGTGAACACAGAGAGAAAAACATAAGAAAGTGAAAGCTTCACCCAGCTGGTTCCAGGCTTCAGTACCTTATCATGCCTTTGCTGTGCCTGCCAGCAATTGTTAAAATGAAAAGATATTTGAGTTATTCATGATTCGGCTTTTGTCTGCCAAATCCTGGCAGACTCCTGTCAGCATTCACAGAGAAGAATAAAATAAATTCTGTCAAAAAGTTGCCCCCATGTGGTGATTGGTCATCATGTCAATGCTCTACTGACTGAGCTAAGTCACTATTTAGTTCCCAGTCTGAATATTCATGGCCTTTATGAAGCCTTCTATTGGTTCTGGAAAAGACCAAAGTATAAAATGTCAAGTGGTGCATGAAACAAAGCTCATTTCAGAAATATGCTCAACACATACCTGTGTAGCACAGTCAGTAATGTGTAAGAGTGATGATGAAGGGGCATTTTTTTGGTAGAATTTATTTTGTTCTTCTCCATGGGAGGCCGCAGTCAAAGGTGTCAACTTCAATATCACGGGTGGCAGTGATGAAGTCTTCATTCACCGCATCGTTTACTCGCTCCATTAAATACCCCGGGGAGGCGACAAATGGACATTTCCAGGTCTAAATATTTGATTCAGTTTCAAGTAATGTAACGTGTTCTCTCTCTCTCTCTCTCTCTCTCTCTCTCTCTCTCTCTCTCTCTCTCTCTCTCTCTCTTTGCGGTCCCTTCTAGTTTTTGCTCAACAAGATGCATTCTGTAGAATTCTATAGAATCTGATAAATCACTGAAGCATGAATTGGGATCCATTTCTGTTACCTATGTCTCTGGCACTCTGCTAGCACCTCTGACTCTTAAGCAAGAGGTAATGGGTTCAACACTTTTACAAATATTTATTACAAATTCTGTAGAATTTCCACAGAAACTTATTTGTTTCTGATCTGATGAAAACTATCTTTATGTGTGAAAATTGGTTTTAACTGCTAAAGGTTGTGCTCATTTGCCAGTATTGTGATGGAAATATTTTTATAATGGTGTCTGTGAGGAAATTTTGTAGTCATTATTTGGGCACCAAATTCTGGCTGAACTAAAAAAAAATTCACAGACAGCCAATATAATGTTATTGACTAGCCAGTCAGAATTTGATGTTCTTCCCTCAGGGTGCTGTGCATATCACGTACCAGACTATCCGATTTCGTTTGTGTTATTGTTATTACAATCCGCCTATTCGGGTGATTATTTACCTTTATACCATTACAGCCAAGAATTTATTTTTCAGTTTAAAGATACATCTTGATATACAATGACATGTGAACATCTTGTTTATTGGATCAAGTTCACAGTCAAATAAACAGACTGTCATAGCCTTTATTTTATGCCTATATGACACTTAAGCTTGCTCACACGTTCAAGGTCGCCTGAAGGTCAATGCCATGGTAACTAGATACCAAGGTTAAATGAAAAAAATCAATTTCTGTGTTTTCTTTGTTTGGTAATCTATTTTAAAGCAAATGGTACACCTTCGATTGAAATGCAGTCGAGTTTTTCCTTATGAAGATGCATTCTGTAGAATTCAATGGAATTTTATAGAATGTGAAAAACCACTGAAGCATTTAATGCACTCTTTTTTGCCTGTGTCCCTGTGGTGCTCTGCTGGCACCTCTGACCCTTAAGGAAGAGGAATTTGGTTCAAATGTACCTTTTTGCAAATGTTTATTAAAAATTCTGTAGAATTCTACAGAATCTCACAAGGAAAAACTCAATTTTTATTGTTTTATAAATGACTAAATGTAATTTAAAAACTAAAGCAGAGACAATATAACGCACTCAATAAGACGTGTACACATTTGTCAAACTTTCATTTTGTAGGCCAAGTTTTTTCTGAAAAATTCATCTAATGATATTAAAAACATAAGAATCTGTTTGAAAGTGTGTGTGTGTGTATGTGTGTGCTAGTGTGTATGTGTGTGTGTGCTAGTGCATGTGTGAGTGTGTGTGTATGTATATATGTGTGTGTCTGTGTGTCTGTGTGCCAGACTAACTATGTGTAAATACCAATACGACTGGAAAAGAAAATGAAAGTAAAATTTTTTTTCCATTTGGGAAGAATTTTGGTGTGTACACATTCTATTAGTATTATTTATAGAGGTTTCGTGAGAAGAGTGAATCTCAAACACAGCCGTGCGTAGGCAGATCACAACTTCAGCAAATCTTCCACTTTTTTCCCACAAATATTACAAACATTTTAAACATGATTTGTATCTTGATTTGTCTCATAATGCCTCAAGGGCTTGGCCGATTGTGCAAGGGGGTGTTAAAACATGGCTTTTATTTTCAGTTTATTAGTCAGTAATAAATTAGTGTTTTATGAGACTTTCTTTCCAGTGTAAGTAAGGACTAGTGAGAATATGACAAAGAAACTTTAAAAAGTATGAAATTTTTGATGAATTTTATCCAAAAATCATTGTGGTAATCAAATGAATCGCAATTTCTTTTAACTATGGTATTGGCAAAAGAAGATGTACACAATGGTAACCCGTAGAATCTATAAGAATGAAACTATTTGTCCATGCGATGATATTTTTGTTCCACGTTTGTGCACAAAACTTGAGAAAGTTTAGACGGAAAAAGCGTTGCCAGTTGCATATCATTTCTGTTCAATTCCTAACATGTGTTATTTACATTGGCGGATCTAAGGGAGCGGCAGGGACGCAACCCCTCTGGGTTCAAATTCTTTCATTTTCCTGCAGTTTTCGGGAAAATTTTGGCCAAATAATAGGTTGGCGACCCCACCTTAGCAATTGGCGCCCCTCGTCTGGGAAATCCTAGATCCGCTACTGATTTATTTTGTACAACACTATTTTAAGAAAGAATTAGTCTGATTCAACTGTAGTTAATGAGGTCTAACTGAAAGGTTTCCTGTGAATCCCAATCTTTTAACTATTGATCAGAAGGTCATCAGTTCGAATACCGGTCTTTTGCTTTTTAAGTTTTGTCTGAAAAATTAGATCTACCATTTCAACAATCAACACAGAGTGTAAAATTTAAAGAAATTTCACCATCTCAATGTTGAGTAAAGTAGGCATTACCATTGATTTCAATGGACCTGGATGCCAAATTTTATCATTCAAATACTCAAAAACAGGACGGTGAATCTGTTTTAAACTTCACTGAGTTATTCTTTTTATCACTGCCAACGATTTTCACTATAATTTATTTCATTCGGTCAAGTGGGTACAGCTACCTTAAGTCCAAATTGGAAACACTGAAAGGCGCCATTCTTTCTTGCTTCAGCGATGGACCCATCTCGCTGTGTAAGAACAAATTCTTCGAAATGACCACAATAAAACCATAAAATGAGGGACATTGAGGGTACATCTTTTAAAACAGAGTTTAACAACTTCAATTGTGGCTTTATTTCTGTGAAATTTCATTCACTGTTACACGATCTAGGAAATGTTTTGTGAATAAGAGGGTTTAAAATCTGTGCTTCCTTTATGTACCCATGAATTACAATGGGTTTGAATCGTGCTTTCTTCTCCTGTTCGTATCGTATTTTATTTATAGTCTCACGTTTAATAAGTACCTTACCGGAGGAATATCTAATTCCGACTGGTTTGGAAATAATCTTTGTAATGGTTGCATGTGAGAAAAAATTGGTGCCCAAAGAACGACAATGTCTTGGTTCTTGGAGAAAACCAATACAAAGGGTTTACGAAAGTCAGAATTGGAAGTTCTTTCAACAGGGTGATAAACTTGGGGCATATTATGACAAAACTATATTTAATTACGTACTAGGATGTCACAGATGTGTGCCTTTTCTTCAGAGTTATATAGACAAATTAATACCCGTCCACCAGATTTTAGCTCCTATATTAAATGGAATAATAAATTGAATACGGCCATTGTGAGTTAATTTAAGCGCCGAACATTTAGGCTTTCAATAATACAAAATGTCAACATTGCCAACTGTTTTGACTCTACCATTAAAAATCAACTCATCCAATAAATTTTGTATTCATGAAATGTAATTCACATGAGTTTCTCGATTTCTAAGTTTCTAATTTACTAACATCATAGTGAAGAAACTGTTAGCATGTGAGGATTCAAAGTAGGTAATAATGCCAACGTTGCGAATTTGTGTGCTTGTGAAAAACTTGATTTGGATTGTTATCTCTGTTTTACAATAAAGTGCTGTTTTTTCCGTCTTTCACCAAACACGGCAGAAAGTACTATGTAATCAATCTGATTCTTCGTCAAGCAGAGCTTTCAATATGTCTTCCTCGAGAGCCGAGCCACCTGACATGATGCCGTGATGATGATAGCGGGACTGATCAGCATCTTCTTTCTGCAGGATTCCTGTAATAAAAACAGACTACCATGAAATGAAACATTTGCAGATGTCTAATTATACTGAAAATTTTCAGAAGGACAATCCAATGGAAGTTATGTGACATAATTCTTTCGTCGTTGCCGGCTATAAAGTGCCATTCTAACACGCCTATGCATTTTGTGTTGTCTCAGACCTTAATTTGCATATGAATATTGTGAGCCAACCTAGACCGGGCAGTCTAGGTTGAGCCAACCTAGACCGTTGCTAGGGGGAAAATGGCCACCTAGCAACTGAAATATTCTCAAAACTACTAGTTATTAACTGTTTGGAAATAAAAAAACAAGAAACAGTGACCACATTTTGGACCAAAAATATTTAAATAAACAAATGAATGTGTTAGAATAGGAACCATCACCTCTGAGTCAGTCTAGGTTAGCTAGACCAAAGTCCTTGGTCTGGGTTTTCAACCCAGACCTAAGACTTTGGTCAGCCAACCTAGACCTGCTCATTGGTGATGGTTCCTTAAGCCAAGAGTTGTGCCTAATGCTAAGCTTTACATCTTTGATTCTGTAATCCATGCCATCTGACATAACTTTGTGCACTTTTCTGCATCTCCACTTGAAATGAATCTTTACTGTCATTTGTCTTCTTCAAAACCATATATTGGCCACATGCACCTTGATGCACTCCTTTCACAAACAGCCCTGGACATAGGACAGAGGACTAGAGCACTTCATTCTTCTGCAGAAATTTAACTGTATCTTCCTTGCTGTGAGTTACTGCTGTGAGAACATCTTTGAAGCTGAAATGTATGATGTATATCTCTGTTGAATATATGAATGCATCTTGTGTTTTGTAATTGGCATTTGGTATTGCCATGTGTGATGTTATTTCTGTCTCGAATTTTTGCATGGAATATTTATGCTGAATATTTGTGTTGAATATCTTTGTCGAATATTTGGAAATATAAAAGAAAAAAATTATAAAGTCAATGTATATTTCAATTGAATATTTAAGGAACGACATATGTATTTTGATTTATCCATAGTTATGTGTAGTGTTCAAGACATTTGACACACAAAATATTGGTGAAAAACTGAAAATGGGAACTTTTCTGCCACAATACTTTCCACATGTGCTAACACAGTGGCTTCAGAGCAGCTGAATCAGGGGTAGGGTTATGATGACAGTGGCTTCTGTGCACTCAGTGAAAGAGCAACCAGGCTAATTGATTGGTGAATGACTATCAGAATATTTGAGTGGAATATTTGAGTTGAACATTTCACATGCATATTTGGATGGAATATTTGAATTTGTGAGCGAATAATAGCTATTCACCTCTGGGATGTTTGTGTCAAATATTTACATAATTGTTTGACATCAGTGGCCTTGAATTACCTAGTTATTAATGAAGAAAGTCAATGCATTTTTAATAGTCATCATAAGCAAAAATCTTTATTACAACTGAAATATTGTCCTTAACATTCACAGCTTTATGAACTTAAACTCCCTTCTATGTGGATTGTCTTCATGCATGAGATGGCGGATCTCAGACAGACTCAACTCCTCATGTTGCATAGTGTAGTGTGTAGATAATAAGTCCACTGTCTTGAACAGATGGAAACATAGATGACAATGGCAATGCTTGTTTGTAACAAACCATGGGAATGCATCTCAGAGCTTTTACATGCCCATAGTTTGCTGGCACGCACAACAAGCATGTTTTGGTGGTGAATGGTGCGGTAATGGTTCAGAGCCAAATACTGCCATCTTAGGAAATGGTTATGCACCATTGGGGTACTTCCTGCTGAGATGGGATTTTTGTCTCATCCTCGAATGCACAGACTGATGAGTGTGAAGTTTGATCAGGGTTGAGGGGCCTCCACTGCCAGTAATAGATGCCAAGT
>JBCAUG010430785.1:0-15971 GCA_038406175.1 Haplosyllis leylae
CACTGAGCTGCAAAAGGCCTTTGTAGGTCCCCACCATGGGCCCAAAATTTCAGGGCAAAAACAGCCAATCAACCACTTAGGTGACTCTAACGAGCCACCAATAATGATAATGATTCATTTCTTGAAATGTTCCAACCTTTCCATTTTGTCAAAGATCAAATTTAACTTAATGTCCCTCAAATCCATCACAGTCTATTCTCATCACTGGTTAGATATATTGTAAGCCTTTAGAGGCTTTTGAGAGGATGTAGGCACATTCTTGACATTTCCTGGTGAAGTCTACAAAATCTGCATCTATTCCAGACCAATACATATGTTGTCTAGCATTCTCCTGTACCTTCTTTACTGACAAGTAGCCATGATGGTGCCATTAAAGATGCTCATGCTAGAGGCTTGCTAAGATGACAATTCTAGACCCTTTGAGAAAAAGGCAACTGTTGAAAGTTCATCTCTGTTGTTCTGGTGTCCTCTTGCAAAGAAACAGTTGGAGCACACACTGTGATGTACACTCAATCCCAAGTTTAAGTGGGCCCCACAATTTGCAACCCCTAGTATTTGCAACATAGTATCTAAGTGACTTAAGCTGTTTTGACAATTAACTCCTTAATCTTTTTGAAACTTTAATTTGTTATTTCATCCCAAATGAAGATGCTTCATGCTTCAACATTGCCCTTAATGGCTCACTGTATAATTTAGGAAAATCTCAACTGGCTTACCAATACTCTCACCACAATACTCACTGCCAGCCAAAACTTCATGGTATATTTAAGGCACTTGCCCTGGAAAGTCACTGACACTGTAGGATCACAATATTTTGGACCATACAATCTGATGCTAGTCTTTGGCTGTGTCATAATCTCCCTGCTGTACCTGACTGAGTATTGATGCATAAGGCCTTCCAATGTGAGCAATCTGGTATCTACTTGAAAGAAACCATTGAGCAGAGAATGAAAAGGCAAACATGGAGATTCTCACCACCCCTCTACAGTCAATTGGCACAGAGTCAAACAATAATAATCCAATGGTAACTAAGTGTGTCTGTTGTATGTTTGTCATATAAGGTGTGTCCTTCTATTCAGATCATTTACAAGGAGCATAGGTCTTACTTGTGGCATCACTATCTAATACAAAAGTGCCTTCTGGCTGTGGCTTATGTGCAATGGTTTAATTATCATGCATTCAGGCCAATGCAATGGCCCCACTCTGACAGAAAATTACAGAATAGATGGCAAAGACGAAATAGAAAAAAACACATTAAAATGTATTTTCCTTTTCTACAAAAAATGTTTCATTCTTCACCGAACCAATGGCAAAGGTTTATCTGAATTTTAGTGACAGACAATTGTTTTGGATAATTTATTTTACTCTATTGCCTACATAAAGCCTAAATGATGAAACACAGAGTTTCCTCATGCTTAGTAATCAGCAGTAATCAACTTACAGCTTCGCTGACCACTTTCAGCTGCCGACTTACTAATGAAGCTGACATGACTTGTAACGATCATGTCCCTGTATTTAGCTGTTGCTTGAATGTGTGCAGAGAAAGACCTTAATATATTTCACTTCCCCACAAAGGTTGTTTCCTACATTAGCAATTCTCGATACAGTTGAAAATATCCTTCCTCAAAGTCAAATTTTTCAAACAAATAATACATCTTCGGCAATTGAAAACAAAATTTTATGAATCAAGCGTTTCAAATTTCATTTAAACTTTTGCTTATAGCATTGGAAATGGTATATCAGCGTCTTGCAAGTATCAGTGTCTTGAGACGCAAATTTAAAAAACACATCATTTTGGTATCCCTCTTTGCTTAAAGTGTTTCCTGTCATCAAAAAATGTGAACATTTGTTCCAGTGATGACAGTGGAACGTTTTCAACATATGAAATAAAAATATTAATAGTTTTGCAAAGAAATTGTTGCAGAAAATCTGTCCTGGCACCGTTCTTCAATACGTCACTTAACCTGTGCCAAGTTCCTCGATGATTATAGGCAGAAGTATCGTGGCAAGTTTCCATATGGTAGTGTACGAAGTGCTGGCTCCAATTGCATAAATTCCAACACATAAATGGTGTCATGGGTACCTCTGTAGCAATTGCACTGTATCAATTATTGTCCTCCAGGGTAATAATAGTTTATTTTCTCTCGTACATGTACAAAAGTTTATCGTAGTAATGCAAAACGCACTGTTTACTCAAGTACTCAAAACTGGATCAGTTATACACTATTTCAGTTCTTAGTTTATTTACAATTACTGCAAGTTAAATCACAAAGCTCACACGCAAAAAGAGGCAAAAAACAAAATAAAGGCAAGAATCAAAGCAGTCTCAGTAACACAGAGAATACAATACACATGGTCGGCTGTTCCTCCAGGTACGCATGGATGTGTCACTTGATTGAATCCTTTTTCTGTTTCATCACTAACAAAGCTTTGCTTTGAAAACTGTTACACCACAAGAAAGAAAGAATCTTGCTCTGGTATATTTTATTGATGATGAAATCGTGTGAACCTCTTGTTTATTGTTGTCACAGTTTCTGGCATCGATGGGCGTTTGGGTTGAAAGCCAGAAATGTCGCCAAGGTTACTTCAGATTAAAAAACACAGACTGAATGGAAGGACAACTTTTTTGAGATATAATATATTACTCGATTTCCGAAGCATTAAATGCAGTCAGACACTTGTGGCTTAAGAAATTCTAGGCTCAACAAACAGCTGTTTATCCTTCCCTGCAGCTATTCCATCTTCAGTACTCTACTAAATAAGGTTAAAGGCTATAAAAGCCACAGACACCACATAATCTAAAGAAGCCACAGGCAGCAGCCACTGCTCAATTACACTCTGTCAACTGGATTAAAATTGATAGCTTTGAGTCTTTAAAGTAATTTTCAAGCGATTTTGTATGAAGTTAATGTGTTTTGTTCTTGAACGGGTAAACACATATTTGAAATTGACCTTATGAAGATGGTGACAATCTTTTTCAGAGGTATTTGGTTGTGCAGAGTCTGGCTGTTTATCTGTCGGGAAGGCCATAAAGTTTGAGTCAATCTGAGCTTATCGTAAAAGTCTTGTTATGACGTGTGACACAATTTCTGTATGCAATTCTTACACGGGTATGGAGACTGCTTTTAAAATGTTGTTCGGAACATACGAAACTAACTAAATAACAAACGTGAAACCCACCATCAGTGGAACAAAAGACAGGAATTGCACCTTTTCTGGAAAATATCATGAAAAATAGTTGCAGAAAGATCAGAAGGAAATCAATTGTTGGTAATTTGTATTTCCACCTTCAAAGACGTGCTTGGTGAATAAAGTTAAAGAATAGACGTCAATCGATACGGCTACTAGGCTACTGTGAAGACCATTGTTCACTGACTCTTGACATATGACTCCCTGCTTCATATTGATTGCCGCCAATGTCAAAACCATGGTATCTTCCCCTATTGATAAGAGATGGTCTTGTTTTGTAATAGTTTTAAAGAACATTTGAGTATCAGTAAAATTTACATGTTGGCAACTGAATATATTATCGCTGCACGAGACTCCACTTTCTTATCAAATGAACTACTTTACATATATTTTATTCAGACCACCCAAAACGTACGCATGCTCTCCAGATGAGGATAATTGTGCTATAGCTGTAAATGAACTACTGATAAACTAGCAACAGGATCCCTATACGAATGAGTTGTTCATCCGAATAAATTTCAAAAGATGTCATTCTTATTTGTAAAACTGTTACTTGTAAATTGCCCTTGATTTTAAGATTTAGATCATTTTTAAAGTCATATCAACCAAACCAACTCTTTATTTCCTTTATCTTTAATATATAATATGAAGACAGGACTAAATAAAAAGTTGTTTAATTTAATTTCTTAAAATCAGTTGTAGAACAACATAAATTTATTCGCCAAGAACGTTTGACGTGATAGCACCCCAGTTTTTAGGGTCATCCTGGTTATTGTTTTTGAAGAACAAAAGATCAAGTCTACTATTTCTGGTGGAAAGCGTTCTGGCCTACCTTACAATTATACCTTTATTTGGCATATTCAATTAAGTGTGAATGATGGAAGATGATTTACACCTTAGAAGTTTCTTCAACTCCTTATTCACCCTATACACACCAACATAGCAGCTTCCTAATAACTCTCAGGTGGTTTATGCACCGATGGTAATGTTCCTGCACATTTCCATCCGCATAACAATGAGCGAGATTGAATCAAATGACAGGACATAAGAAATTGCTCAAACAAGGGGAAACAACTGTGAGTCATCTCCGTCCGTCAGCGGTGAGTATTGCAGATGTTAACAGCAAAAACTTAATTCAGGTCACACTGACCTTAATGACCTCAAAATGATTTGTTACCACCATATTGTACCCTAATTCTCAATTACAATGATTATATTTGTTGCTGCATCTATATATAAATGACTGATGACAATAAATATCTAATCAACTATGATGTATTATCCACCATAAACCACAAAGATGAATTTTCTTTGTTATTTTCTCAGAAAGGAGTTCATGTCCTGCAGACTGCATTGCAATGCCAATTTGACAAGTGCACCACTCTTTGCAAAAGCCACATTTAGACCCTTAAAAGGAGCAGATTCATCTGCAGTCTTTTTGGATAGTAAGGAAAATATAGTCTCATCATTGTACTTCTATTTCTAATAAAGTATGTTCACCATGAGGTCATTAGAAATATTGTCGAAAGACATTAAATTCTTCCAAAAATAACCATCGCGGTAAATCATGGAAACCTCACAAGTTCCGCCTAATTCCCGACAATCCGGCAGAAATGTCACTACTTTAAGATTACTTCCGTTTCCAACTAACTTACCTGCTTCAGGATATTACTACTAAACACCAGCTGATTATCTAGCCCTGCAGACCTGCACCTTTTAATCCAAACCTGTTCGATACGAACCTTAATAAAATATGGACTGTGAAGATCCAGAATGAGAATGCCCAGTAAAGCTTAGCCAGCAGGCAGTACTCATTTATACAGTGTCAACTGGATTTGCAGTGATATCTCCAAGTAATTACGTTTTCCTTGATGAAGAGTTTCAAGTCGTTAAATGTAGATGGAACAAACCGTGTACTTCCGATTAGGGGACGTCCAATCAATAGTGGTTTGGCTGCGATACAAAACACTATTTGATTCATATCTTGCCTCGAAGTAAATGACAAACGTAGTGCAGTTTATATTACAAACTCGTTGTTTAATAAGCAATTAATGGCACTGCCAAATAACTTACCAATTTTTTTTGTTTTGGTCAAATGTGGATTTTTTACATGAATTAAAATTAAAGATTTTGCTTTTTGTGAGACCTGATGAAATGAGGTCATAAAGCTATTCTGGCTTGATCAAGAGCAAGAAATTTGCCGATAGATAAATATTTGAGAAAGTAGCCAAAGGCACTTTCCGTAAGAAAAACTTTGCATTAACATTTCGAAGCATGCCAACCATGACTCCCGTCCCTATTCCTCTTGCCTTGGGGGAAGGGAGGGGAAATAGGTACCTTATCCAACCCTGACGGGGGAGGAGTAGAGGGGTCCCATGCACGGGCTAGGTGGTGGGAAAGGATATCCATCACTGATCCGAGGGGAAGGGCCAGGCTGTAGAGGACCTCTTTACCACCATATCCTTCTGCTCAGAAGGAGGAGGCCTTCTTCCTGCTGTCTGTCCTGGTGCATCATGGGATAGGGACCCCCTCTTGCTCCATGGACAGAATCACAGCCAGCCAAGAAAACATTATAATCCCTCGTACTACGCACGTGGTCAGTAAAAGTGGAGTAATAAAAGGCTAGAAGTGAACAGATAGACACAACTGAAGACATTACCTTCCTGCAAACTACGTAGATCTATGTGGGCGGTGATAAACTTTTCTAAGCGTTAAAAGGCACAGTCTGACAGATCTAAAATAGGGTAAGATAACCGAAGTCGCCTGTGACTCCGAAATTAGTGTCCTGTCAAGATTTCTGTACAGCGGAACTCCTGTTCTTTCAGAAATCTTTCCATGACACTTAAACATAAAGACAATTTTGAGAAATCCTGTAGAGTCTTATTTCCCCTACAAGCTCACAGTATCACTTCTTTGGCAACATCTTGCAAAACCTACTTTACCCAGATTCAATTCAGACTGCAGCTTTCTCATTGCCTCCTTTTCTATACTGTATTGATACTATCTCCGGGGAACATGGGACTATTTTAGACCCATATTTTGTGTACCCTGCCTTTTCAATCGTTGGTTCGTGTTAGTTTAATCTCTTGCAAAGGTACGACTCAGTCTTTGAAAAAACTTGACATTGATTTGCCATACGTACTTTTTACTGCGATAAAAATAGAAAATTTATTAAAATTTTTAGTGATTACAAAAATCCCCCTTTGGGCATGAAGGAAATTGTACGATCTTTAAGAAAAGATGAATTTCTCTTTAATCAATTGATGTATTGACTTTGTAAATTGAGTTAATCCTCGTGAATTAGGTTTCCATCCGTGATAATGGTGGTGCTCATATTACAATACAATTCTACAAAAAATGGTGACTATTGAATCCAGTAAATACTGACAGTTTATGTCGTGCAGTGCAAGCTTGAGGTATTCACTGCGACAATGGCTTTGTAACATTTCTCATTACGTATAAATAATTTCTCAATTTGATCGTAATAGCATCGCACATGCGACGCATATAATTACACTGGATGGGCGTTGCATGTCACAGTCTAAGCATAAGTGAAAGTACACCCAGCAGTATTGATCACAATACACTCCAGTAACTTCATCACATTAGTCCAGACAACAACAAATCTCATTAGAAACTTTACCAGGATGTTATTATCCAAGTTAAATGGGAATAGTCAGCATTTCAGAAACTTTTCGTATGGTCATCTTTGGATTTTTTATTATATTTGCTCTCAAGTTTCTGGAGCCGTTAGTGACGGTGTGACAGTGCACTAAGTAACAAGTTCTGGGATATTGGTAATGATACATCTTTTTAAACAAAGACCAGACATATATTGAAACAAAGATTCTCATTTCCCTTAATGATGTAGTACCATTGTAAACTCTTAAACTTCTTAATTAGTTGTACGGTTTTTGTGTTGATTAATAAAAAGTAATGTAGATCTATTTAAAGGGCAATCAGTCGAAGATTATTTCATTGTATGTACATTATTTATGAACAAGATCAGTTATTACAGCAGCTGCAATTTGTGCCAAGTATCTACAATGCATATTTATGGGCAACACTTTCGTTAAACAGAATGCAAGGCAATAAAGGAAGACACATCCTAATTGGAAATAAATAGTTGATGAAACCTTAGGCTACATTACATTCAACAGAAATAGCTAATCACCGAATAGGATGCTATCATGAAGCTAATGAACAATAGATTAAGTGTCTGCACTTACACCAAGAAGATGTATTCAAACTACGAATCCAAATTATACAATTCTTCAGAAAATATATGTCCATTATGGTTGAAACTGTTTGGACAAAGTGTACTGCACTGCACACTGTGAAATTTGTACCAATGTAAAGCCAAGCGAAGAGTTTTTCCTCAGCAAAAATTTTGAACATACGCATATGAAAATACAACAAAAGGAAACATGGTGTACAATGAAAATAATAATTCACAACGATGGTCATACCTATTTTGAGCAGCATAAAATTGCAAGAGCTGGAAAATGTCAATTTTTTAACCTTCTTTCGAAAAAAAGGCAAATCATACTCTTGGACCAGTGACACCACTGTTGATAGCAAATTGGGTCATGACAAGCATGCTGATTACCCGGTCAGTATCGATTCACTGTCCCTCATCACTGTGATTTCCGTAGACTGGTCCGGATGCTTCTACATATAGGTATGACATGCAAACACGAGATGTAAGCATTAAAAGCTACTCAGCCGGAGCATCTTGGGGAAACTCAGTAGGACAATTTAAACTCTGATTAGCTCGTAAAGATATATAATTTAGACTGTTCTTTCCGTGGCTGTTTAGGTTTTGAAGTTGAAACCTTTTGAAGAAGGTCCAGAACAGATAATTCCAAAGCAACCATATTTAGGAATACGATTACTGAGTAATCCAAGAAGTCTTACCCAGACAGAACGGATATTATAATAGATGTAATTGGTGCCAAGTTCTTTGTAGCAATATACGGTTGTCGTAATTTGAAATACTGGCTATGGATTCCATTTCATTCTTTGGCCTTTTTAACAAATCCTTAAGTTGATGAGGGGTAATTTTTACATGGAATCCTGAAGTTTATAAATGGTCAGTCATTAAGGTAATGAAACTCCCTAGACAATACACAAAAATCATTCCATTTGGTAAGCCTGCTTTTCCATAATGTGAATATTTTTAAATGGAATGACCAACAGGTTCGACTTCCTGTTGTGTCTTCACCCATCGTATCTCAACCAGCTGTGAAGACACACGGACATTTCGAGTTTTATTATTGATGAACACAATGAATTTTCAAAAAGTTTTTGAAGGTGAAAGCCAGCTTATTGTTAAGCACCTGGCCTCTTTTCCTGTTAATGAGTTGTTTCAAGAATTTAATTGTAACAATCACTTCTGCCTCAAAGTTCAGACATTGGCAAACCTGTTAATTGACGGTGAGAAGAGAAGCAAATGAAAAATGCGAAGAATTGAAGAGTGAAATGGAAAATTCTTCTGCAAAGAGAATAAATATTTAATGAGACCGTACCTGCTGTGAATAGTGGTTGTTCTATCCTTAAGGTATTTTGGAAAGATATTTGCCTATTTAAAAACAATACGCTACTGCCTTTAAGTTCATTTCAGTCCATAATATTCAATAATCCAATCCTCTGTTGTCATACAGGGAATAATTAGCATCAGGCATATGCGTCTACAAAAGTTTCATTTATGCAGAAATTCACAAATCCTTCGCAGTGAAGTTTCACTTGGGGAATAGCTTTCCATTGATGGGAGGGAAAGACAAAGGTTTGTGCGATACATCATCCACAATAGCCTTTTTGATTCAATTTATTTTCATTCTACATACTGAAGCTACAAGGGAAATAAAGCTGTCTAACCCGGAACTATGATTTATATAATAAAAGCTGACATGGAAAACATCCACAATTTGTCATCTTACGAACAAAAATATCCACACAACAGCTTCGTGTTAACTCTCAGGTGCTTCATCTGCAGATAATAATCTTTTTAGCACATTTCTGTCTCATGAAGCTGGGAGGTGCTGAATTAAATCTTGGACCCTCAGGGAATTGCTCAGAAGACTCAAAACAATTTGAGTAGATCTACAACCCAGAAATTTGTCAGTGTTTTGAATTTGAACAGCTGTTTATTTCTGTACTACACATTATTGACCAACTCCTATGATGGTACTGTGACAAAAAGTCTTCTGCAAAGAGAATAAATATCAAATGAATGGTTTGAGACTAACCTCAAATGTATTTGTGACAATCGCCACCCACTGGTGTCAATAAAAACACAGTAACACAGAGAGTAATTTTATGCACCATTTGAAGAGTAGCACCATCCATGTAATTTAAAAGTCACCCGCTAACCCATTAGTCCCTCATCCCACATTTACAAACATGGAGGACATGTAAATGCAATAGTGGCAGCTTTCCATTTCGTAATATTGAAAGTGCTGATTCTGTGTGGGTAAATTGCAAAAATCTTTATCATGTAAGGCAAATCTTCTTAGCGTTCATTGTGACAATGCCTTTATGAGACGATTTATTGTACACCAATAATGACCCTACCATGCAATGTCAATGCACGTGCAACACAAACCATTGTAATGCCATTGCGTGTTATAATGTTTATGCCATATTATATCTGATTCATCCTTCAAAGAAGCATGGAATTTAACAACAATCTTAATAGGTATGGGATCCCGGGTCAACTGTTTCAAGGTTCATTTTGGTTCTATACTTTGAAGCTCATATTTTCCTGACCACAAACTTCACTGCATTTCACAACAAATGGCCAATCGAACAAAAATTCGAAATCCTAAAGCTGCCACTTTCGAAGATAAAGCGCTAACAAGAAACACTGGGATGAACAGTACGTCAGCTTGTGGTGCTGTGAGACACTACAAACGACATGCAAAGATTCCTCTTATTTTACCAATCTCACAGAAGTTTTACTTCTTTTGGAGGCAATTTTCTACAAGATTAGATACCACTACTTTGCCAAACTTCACTTGAGACATGATTTAAAATTATTTGAATATACTGTACTTTACCATATCCATTGCTCAGGGATTTCATTGCATAACAATGTTGGATTCAGCCCTTAATTCTAGCCATTTATATTCTTGGGATGTTTGAGGGGATGACTTTGGACTGAAGTAACTGTCGGTTAGTCCACCTACCTACGGTCACCTTCAGACTGCCAACACTGACATCTTCATTCGCGTGTAGGTGTACAAAGAAAAACAAGCTGTCAAATATTTCTGTTTAATGACATCCATAATCCTCAAGGAACATAAATTATGTATGTATGCTAGCACAGCTAAATTAGTTGTTGCGATGTAGCAAGTGATCAGACTCCTTGGAACGTCAGTTATTTGACAGAAGTAAATGATAATTGAATATTTCAAGACAATATAATATTTCTTGATGGCAAAGAGAAACATCTTTCTTGTTCAATTACTGCAGCAAAACTTCTGTTTATTCCTTTTTGATTCTGATCTACCACCAGTAAACCAGACACCTATTTCCGAATCAAGATCTTCACAGCCTCACTGACCACAGACACACAGGAAGAACGAGCTTACCTCGCTCCTGTAGGGTTCAAGATAGACGTGAAGCTAACACGATCCACTTTCCTTTTTTATCTAACGCTTCTTAGCAAATTGACAGAAACAAAAATAGGTCCATTAGGTACAAACCCAATATGATGAAACTCTCACCGACACCAAAACTTTCTATTGCTCCCTAATGCGGACCAGTTCTGTTGATAATGGATTTCCACAGAAGGGACCTCCAACTGATCTGATGAAAGATGCTATAATCTGCCTGCATGTTTAGACCACCCAGACTTAGTGCAAAGCATCAATCTCTAAGGGACATGGAGTTCTGTAGCGGCAACAAGTATAACATTTCAAAGACGACGAAGGAAGGAAGGATAAAGCATAATCCCGCTGTTTATAATAGTGATATTACGGCACAAAACCTAGTCAAAGGATTAAAGGATCCCATTACGGTGCTATGCTAGCTCATGCTATCATCGACATTGTCTTAATGTCAGATAATGGGTAATTAAAGACATTAGCTTTTCAATACCGTAGTATGTAGAGGCTTCACTTCTATTCTCATACGAATTCTGCAACTCTTATTTTGGAAACTTTGTAATTTAGGAATGTCCATGCTTACTTTGTTTTTGTTGCTGGCTCGTCTAGAGTCAGCTTAGTGATTGATTCGGGGGCTCAGAAGAATTGGGGAAATGTTCTGGCAGTTTATGATAAATTAAATTAGGTGTCCGATCAACTGATTTGTTGATCAGTGTATCGTGAAAGCTGCTAATGTCACGACGTCATATTTTTATTTGTCACCCCAATAATAATTTTTTAAAAAGGACCACCCTGAGTTTGTGGTTAAACTGTTATCTGCATCAGACAGGCCTGATGTTCGTATTTATTTGATTGAATAACAATACTCAAAAGAATGAGGAATGGAAAATCTTGTATTCTGTAATGTAGGTTTGACTGTACATATAGACCATATCGATATTTTGTATCTCATCATTAGTGTGCATTTTTTGCAATTCAATAACTATAGAACTAAGGACAACAGAAACCACGACTCATTTGGTACGAAGGTCAAGTTAGTGAGGATAAACTATTCAAGTAGGTGATTTTCTTTCTTTCGCCAAGTGTATCTGATTGAAAAAAGTGTGAACCCGATCTTCTTAACATATTGATGTTTAACACGGGAAGAATAGGTTGCGAATTAATGCTACTTTACGCCTTATTGGATTACATGCCAAAGAAAAAATGCTATAAATGATTCCTTCACGGCTTATTAATTTTGTACTTTGGCATGCGAACACTGCAAAAATTAATCTTAGATGAAAAGTAAAATATCTTCCATACATTTGCATACAGTATCTCGTGTACATGTTACAAATACGACAAAAGATTTTGCTTTGACGGCAGAAGCAGACGCGGTATGGAAAACATCTAATTGCAAAAAGTGTTGCCACAATACCGGGAAGCTTTTCCCTCAGATAACACTGAATGGGTAGATTACCAGCCTAAATGTATCTTTGTTCTGGATTCCACATTGATTTACGTCGGAGTTGCCCACAGTAGTTGTGTGGGACCAATCACATACAAATTGATGCCAATCATAACAAAATGTGTACAATTACATGCATGTAAACCATGAAACTGCCTTACACGAGAAACTGAATTGGAACAATTGCATCGTCCATTCATAAATAAAAAGTCTCGTGAAAAATGAGACACTATCTTATTAGTGTTACTCGCTTTTTAGTATCAGGCGATCAAAAACTACATGGGTTAATTATTTGTATTTAGTCAGATGGAGTTTCCAGCTGCATAGCGCAATGCAAATGAATAACAGTCAATAGGCCACTACCAGAATCGAACACAATTGTATCAAAATAGCTTCATAACAGGAATAAGGAAAGAGACAAATCCATAGCAATTAATAGTTAATTTCAGTTTATGAAGCTGTTATGAAACTGCTGGACAAAAGATCAGAGAAAAGAAAAGAATTAAGTCGTCAGGATCAAAGAGATGTCGATGGGAACCCATTGCGAGCCACAATACTTAACTACCAAATCGATACACTCCAAATTAGTTACATTAAACCATTGTATTTCTGTAAATGGCTAGAATGTACGCGAAGTATCTTTTCAAAGTTAAAATCCATGCAATGTGCATTATATTGAAACAATTGGGCAAATGCAGAGTTACAACTTGGTCTTTTGTAGAAATAAATTTGTACATATTCAGTTCATTTTGAAGCAAACAATATCGCTTTGGTTTGCTGTTGGATGCATGGTTAACAAATATATCAATATACTCTACGAAACCTTTGCTATTCAACTTCGATAAAATCTATTCCTGGAATCTACGGATAATCAAGTAGATCTACAATGAATCTCGTATTTAGCAATGGCAATACCTATTTGATTTTCACATCAAACATTACATTTCCTGTTTTTAAACGAGTTTGTAAATTGTTGTCCTCATGCATGTCACGTACTCATAACATGGTAACGAAAACTGAGTGATATTAAAAGAACATCTACTTATGAGCAACAAAACGGTAAAGCATCAATGTTTACAACTGCTTAAAAACAGCAATCAGTAGCCATAATTGAAGAAACAATATTTGCTGAAACTCAGAAAGTATTAAACCATACCCATTTACTTTAAGTGCCCATTTGCATGCATTACCCTACAAGTAAAATCCCCATTAAACAGTGCCTTACATTTGTCAAACAATATTACAATCTGTAGGTTATGGTTAGAAAGGAAATAAATAGCCGATGGTATTAGGAAGTGAAGGGATCAATAGTAATTAATAGTTAATATCTAGCGATGAAGCTGTGTTGATCGCCGGACAATGGATCAAAGAAAAAACGACGCGTCACCTACTTTCGGGCGCAGCCCCTTTTACATTTTGAAACGTGTTAACATGAGTTAGATCTATGTCTCTGTAAGGCATCATACAGCTTATCGACAGGTCTATTGAAATGTGAACTTTAATAGTTCCACGCACTCCACAAGGACAGCGAACATTTTAATCAAGTTACAATTGGTTAAGTGCAAACATAATGTAACGGGAACTAAGATTAGTCTTTTTCATTGGGACGAGATTGGCAGAACATGACAGTTTAAGTGAAGCTATTGGCCTTACATTTAGACGTGAAGACGTGTTATGGCCTTTCTGTGACAGTCTCAACAAGATACACCATTCGCGGTTGAATTATGAACACCCAAGTAGTGACATTGGACATGTTAAAGATACACACTGACATAATATCCCTGTGTGAGTATTGTCCATTTACGAGCATTATAGTTTGCTGTAATTAGATTGGAATGAAACTAAACTGAAACAATTTTTAAAAAATTTAAACTTACCTTTCAAAAGAGTGCGTAGATCACCTTCCCATGTGATACCACGTGTTACTGGATACACTCTGTCACCTAATAATACACAAGGTAATGAACATAACTTGCATTGCAATAATCATCTGATGTCTAACCTACTCTTATACATTTTGTGACCATCAATATATCAGCAGATAATTGACATATTTGTTCTGGTTGATTGGACAGATCAATTTCTCTTTATGATCCTAATTCTATGAAGACCATAATTGTGTTACCCCTGCTTCTTTCAGCACTTTAACAAAATCAATTTTCTGGCAATGGTTATAAATTCGATGTGTATTTCTGAAGTATACCATAAAAATGAGATCAATACAATGTTTATGAGATGTAACATATTTTGGATGAGAACAAAGGCACAAACCCTCAAGATTGTGTCTTTCTGATAATGTGAAGGATGCCCTAGGGTTTTCACTTTTGTAAAAAGCTTTTAGCAAAAACAACACACTCTGTAAAAATAGCTATGCAAACCCTGACCAATGGACAGTGAACCAAACGGGTATAAAGAGCGCACATCGGTAGCTACGTTGGCAAATGAGAGTAGTCGGGTAGTTCTTTTCAACGAAACCCAAGTAATATCAACATGAATGTGTCAGTTGTAATAAAAACAACTTTGGGGTATTTTATTGTTAAAACATGAGGCTGTGCAAAGAATGGAAATGAGCAAACACCAAATAATTCGCAAAAGGTCACACTAGTCCTTCAATCCTCAGAGGGCAGAGAATAATGCACAATTAGTACACTGCAGCTTCGGCAGGGTGTGAAGCTAACTGACAGTTATGCAGGATTGATGGTTGGTCTGTGTTACAAAGTGTCCTATGTATACACTCATTGCTCATCATTATTGCTACACCAAGGATTTCTAAGCAATGGTAATGGCTGCTATCTTTGTTCACTTTTCTTCAAGACCCCATGAGAGTTTTCAGCTTTTATCAGCATCATGTTCCTTGTCACTAATTCGGAATTTTTCTGCATGAGGCTCAAGCCAACTGTGAATACGTTTCTCTTTGCGCTTTTCAAAGGATACTTTCAATGTGCGAATAAAAGCACAATTCAATTTACTTACCCATCTGTTTCAAAAAGATTTACAATATATCAGCCAATGTAATCATAGAGTCTGTAATATACCACCTTAAACCAGAAGTCTCTGCATTTCACACCAAGTTCACCAGGTCCCAATAAGAAGTCAGTAAAATAGGAACGAAAAATGCCAACACGAAACGGAAATGTCAGGTCATGCCTCAGAGCGTAGTTTGATCAGATGCAATCGTATCAATCACAATCCATACTGATCCCTAGCCCAATTCTATTCAGAAACTGATCTTAACGCGAACACAACATGGTACTCTCCCACTTACCCAATATCCATCCATCATCTCATCATAACCAATTTAAAAGGCAGATTAAAGCTGGACAGTTGCATGACTGGTAACTTGCATCGGTACTTGGTTGGAAGTGACTGTTTCAGTGTCATCACTTTACCAGGGAAAATCGAGACGAACATGTTTTTGATTCTTTTGTTCAAGTTTTTCTAAAAATAATTGTGTTCAAAATTTTAAAATTCTTTTCCATTAAAATCAACCAGATTCACGGTTTCTAATTATTGTTACTTTCATCCTTATTTTGATCAAACTGCTTTCTTGGCGGATTCTGAAAAAATATCTGTACTGGATACACCCTGGAGGAACATCACAAATTTCGGATGAAAACGGAGATATCACTAATTTCTGACTTTCTGATTACAATGTAAGTCTATGGGGATTTCAGTTTTTCAATGGTGGAGACTTTACTGGTGAAATTACAAATGTAATTCTTCAAATA
>JBCAUG010430896.1:0-15969 GCA_038406175.1 Haplosyllis leylae
CCCCCCCCCCCAAAAAAATAGGTTTTGAGTTTGGGAACAAAGTTTGGACTTGAAAATCAGCTACCATCAACCCCCCCCCCCCCCCGAAAATAGGTTTTAAGTTTGGGAACAAAGTTTGGACTTGAACATCAGCTACCATCAACTCCCCCCCCCCAACATTAAGGTGTGTCGAGCATCTTGCAGAGACTAAACCTTTGACCGTGTACAGTCAACATTCTCGTTTACACATCAGAGCAGTGGGTAGAAGGATGGTCTAATTTTTTTGCACTTCAGAGGCAGTCATATCCAAAATACAACAATGCATTTGACTTTTACTCACATGGTAATAGCAAGTAAGTATGAGCCCAAGCAACAGCACTAAGAGCCAAAATGGGCACTGGTCATACTATGCTGATCTACCCAGTCAGCAATCACTGCTAGGGTACACCACAATCTGTGATACAGTTATTTAGGTACTTGTTCAACCATATTCTACAGTTAGATTGTATGAACAGAATATGTATGACATCCAGAAGTACTACCATGAATAAATCAGCCTTTGTATAGATACCACAGTTATGCTAGTTGGGTCAAGAATTACACATTTGCTATGCATCACAAGCCATTTGGTATGTTCACCAGTATTTGTATGGAAACCTGAAGGTAACCGTACAGCAGGATGTATCAGAAGCATATGGTCTTTTTTGCACAGCAATGAAAAGTAATTCTTGGACCAAGATTTGACTCATCCAATCCAGGTTATGACGTATCCTGTACGATTTTCTTCTATATTTCAATCATCCTGCCACAAATAAGTATATCCCTTTATTTCCTCAAGTTCAAAATTTTTCCTGTTTTGAAGGCAAAACAATATCTCAATAACTTTGGTAAATTACCGGTGTTTTCCCTTGAAAACTAAGATCCAAAGTCCTGTTCTTTCTGCGCCCTTGCAACCCTGATGTGGCTTAATTTAGATTTAAGGGACATAGTTACGCTCAAACCTTTATTGTAAACTAAAAATAACAATGAAATATATTTTAAACTGAAAGTGTTAGGTTTACCCGATATAAAGTGCATCTTTGATGAAGAGTTGTTATTTTTAGCAGCAAACCCCCGATGCTTTGCTTTTCTTTGCGTCACAACTAACCTCATCTCTCACATAGATCTCACACACCAAGGTCGTTAATTTGACGTCTGTAATAACTTCACGATCTCCGATTTAAATGTGATACAGCTATGCAAAATCTACCTTGCTTCCCACTTAGCTAGAAATTCAAATTCAAACTATAATATTTGAAAAAGACTTTTTTTGTTAGTTACACCAGTAGGTTACCGTCTCGTTCAAACATTCAGTTTTGTGCCAAGCAATGGGATATGAAATTCGAATGTATTGATCGTTTAAAAGTTGCTTTCAATATTCTGCTACTTTTAGTCCCGTTCAAATATATGCAAGTGTAACAGTTCACAATGGACCAAGGTTCCTCAACATATGGGATATACCACCACTTCCAGGATCCAATTTCCTGCAGCAGAATATTCCGGTAACGTTTTATGAGTAAAGCAGTCCTGTCAGGTAACCGTCCGTCTGTGAGCAGAACTATCTTCAGCACAAACAACATGTTTAGTGCAGTAATTGCTGCAGTAATGTCTGCCATTACCCTATTGTGCAGTCTTGTGTAGCTTTAACCGCAAATAATTTTAAATGACATACGCCTAATTGCAAACACAATGTTAAGTGAACTAAGTACAACAAGAATGCCTTTCAGTCGAAGGCATACCATCCATGTAACACATAGATCACAAAAACATTTACAATCTTACACACAAAATTGATTTCTTAACATCTGACCTCAATATTGAGTGACCTTGACCTTTTAAATGTTTGATTGGATGACAAAGAATACATTTGACCTTGACCCAATGACCTTCATACTCAAACTTGACCTAGATATGGTCAAGATGTATCTGTATACTGAAAATGAAGTTTCTAGCTTTAGTAGTTCAAAAGTTATTGCCTGAACAGACAGACACACAGACAGACCTGGGTGAAATTATTACCTATCCGCCAACGCGGATGGTAAAAACTTTTCAATCTACACTTTCAATCTACTTAATTACAATCTACATACTTATTTTCCATAATTCCACAAAATGACATTGTCTAACCCAATTCGTGTGCATGTAATGACAACTTGTCAATGCCTTTTAATTTAACCTTGTAAGTCTCTGCATTGAGAGAGATCACACCAGATTTAGATTTAGTAAATAGTCGCACCAGCTTAATAAGATACATTTACGATATTATTCACGCTCAGTTCCGACAGAATTCATACTGTGTGGACGACATGACAAAACCTAAGTTACTGAACTACACCTCCAACCCCTGCATCCCCCTCCCCAATGTTCCTTTCAATGAGAAGGAAACATTTACAGGCTCTAAGATGATTGGGATAGATAAAGCATAAATATCGTTAACACTATTTTACTTGTCCATATACATGTTAAAAATAGAGTGGACCAGTGGATTTTAAAAACTTTTTCAAGTATAATTGCAGTACGGTTTTTTTCCCTTCATGATCAAACTGACAGTTTCATTCCTTTGAGGTGGACAAGTTGATTTCACTAACACTGTAGACGAGTGGACATCCGAAGTCATTCGTCCACTTGACAGGTGGCTGAAATTCCTTAATGAAACCCCTGTACACTTCGCGTGCCAGGTACTTATGCAATGTAACTTACTGGCAAGTCGTGAAAGTTGCCTTCACCCTGGAGTCTGACTACTACAGGAAGAGGATCAGGGCCTCCAGTGAAAATATAGAAACGCATGTTTTGTTTGGAATGTTACCCCTGCTTCTGGGCCAGAAGTGGCTTCCATTTAGCTCAGTGACTATTCCGGACCTAAGTCTATCATCAACATTTAATAAGGTTACAATGATGTATTCATTCGCCAATCCCGATATGGCCTGCCTGTTTTTGATTTATCAATTCTAATCCATTAATAATATATGTAAAAACTTTACCAACTTGTACAACTATCTATTTCTGCCTTTTCCACGCAGAATAACATGTAAATAAGAGCAGCCAGAGAATAATGCTGCAACTAATACAAGAAATCTGGCAATGAATCTACAATGGTAGTCATAGGTAATAGTTGCGACGATCAGAAAGAAAGGAATTAATCGATTCGGAACTATTCAAACCTAGCAATAGACTACTGATACTGTGGTTGATTTTTTTTTCAAATTTGTGAGACCCTTTCAAAATGCCGGAGAAAGAAATCCTCTATGTGTTCTGTCGTTAAATCCTTTCCAGAGATGTTGAGTAACCTATATGGGAGTAGCCATTTGCGAAAAAAGACCCATTGTAGTTTCAACATTCCCTCAACCTAGATCATGACATAAGTTGTCGAAACCAATCAAAGGCAAATATCATTCTGGTGCAGCAAATACAAAACAGATTGCCCCTAATAATCAGGAAGGACCAAACTGTCAGGGCAATGCCATCTGCAGTGACGTAAGTGCACTATCCGAATTGCGCTCTGAACTTCACGAACATCTGGATGAAGCAGGAAAATACCAGCTGCACCTTTCGATCACTTCTGCACTTTTAGACTGCAGACGTTTACCACCGAAAGATCGCAACATGGCGTGTAGTAGTTCCTAACCTATTGATATTTGCCGTGTGACAATGGTAAAATTTTAACCGAAATATACTGTATTCTATTGGAGGAAATGGACGTGCACAAATGTGATACTAATTGTGCATATTACATTGCAAGTATCTCTTTTGCACTCGTAAAGTGAACAGAATTGAATACGATTCGACCGTCGAAGGTTGATATCAATCAGCGTTAACCATGAAAAATGAAATATCAATTGTACAGGTCATCCACTTTTCCACAATTCAGACCATTCAGCAGTTTTGTGTGTATTAACTGCGCTCAAAGAAGATAGATTACCCTTCTCATGAATTCTTCGCTGCCGCTGACCTCGGGTTCATGGCAACATTTTATGCGACGATGGCCACTTTAAGAAACGTTTCATCTTTACAAAATAAACCTGGTGAGACTTAACAGCGATTGAAGTTCATGCATCGCTTAATTCTTGATATTTTCTTTTGCTCTTAAATCTGATTTTGGTACTTGTACTACAGATGACCTTCAACAACTGTGCATCCAAATTTAATGCATTTGTTAAATTTTCATTAAGTAACCCGTGTGTAACTTGCCGAAATAAAATTGTGGGTGTCTGAGTTTAAATTAACTAAATCTACAATAAACAAGTCCACTGCGTTAATAATATTCGACAACAATTTGTTGCAAAAATAAAGCATGATAAAAAGTCAAAGGTAAATAATTAATTCACACAATAATCATATCAATTAATTACAAAAAAAGTTTGACTCACCGTCCTGAGATATTCATTGAATTCTTGGCTTGCAGCCGCATCCTCCCCTGAATCTCCCATCTTCTTTTGTGTTTACGTTTATACGCCTAAAAGTTTACGTCCAACATATTCAAAGCCTCATTTACTAAGTAATGATCGAAAACAAATCCATGATGATTGCAAGTCTACATGATCTGTAAAAAGCTTCTGCTACTATGAGCTTTCAAGTCAAAGCTAAGAGTAGCATGTGGGCTACATTTCACCTCTAGTTGGATGCGAGAAACTTTGTAGTATTATGTTGAAGCTGGAACTGCTACTACACAGGTATTTCTATTGGATGGTCAGCACCGACGAAAAACATAGCTTCAATGGCAGCTTCATTGCAATCTAGCAAACATGGATGCCAACCAAAAAGCTGTAGAAGTTTTTTGCAAGTTGTTTTAGACTTGTACTGCAACTACTAACAAGTACGTCCTCTCTCAACTGATTCTTTATGCCCTTATCTCATACGCTGACAACTTTACAGGTTGATTCATGACTATTTAAGTCTCTTAAAGGCGAAAAAATCTCCCCAGATTTGAACTCCCAACTTTACCGGATGTTTGCATCTCCCGAAAATATCGTCTGCTATACTGATGCCAATGCTGCCATCTGTAGTTCCTTATGCATACTACTGTAAACACAAAAGTTTTGTAGTTCGGGATTGCTTTGGAAATAAATTGTCCTTTTCAGTTGCTCCACCAACAAATGCAAGAAGATGACGTCCTGAAAACATTTACTGCTTTGGATCACTCACATCTCCAAAATAAATATTTAGTCTTAATAAAGAAATTATGGAATTTGTCTGTGATGTTACTTCCATAGTAAATCCAAATTTTGTAATAAAAATAATTATTAATGAATAGTGAGAACATTCATTAATGAAAACAAATTTAAATAATGTGAACAATCAGAAATAGGCTTCAAAGCTTAAAGGCATGATTTAACAGCTGAATGAGGCAACAGAGAAAGACTGAAAACGTGCGAAATTTGAAAAAGGAATGTTAGAAAGAGGTTCAATGAGATAACAACTTGAGACTTAAAAATACATGAAACATGAGTGCTATGAATAGGAAGAATTAAACCCCGTACAAATGCCAGTTTTCCTGTCTTGCATTCCAAATTGCTGATTTTCATTAAGCAATATGGAAGATTCTTGATCTTCGACAGAAAGTGCAATAAATTGTGTAGTGACCAAAAAATCAGATTACTTTATCTTTGCATACCAATCAAATTAATTTGTCACAGAATAAAATGAAATCCCAAGTATTAACAACTTTCCGTGGGGAAAATTATAAAAAGAACGAAAGCGTGTTTTTGAAAGTGACCCGAATAGTCTCGGATCTATCTATTTCTCATAACCTGCACTGCTTGTTATATCTTTATCAAGAACTGAAAAGCGAGGAAATAAATGATGAGAAAAAATTTAGAAGCATGTGCTTCTTTCACTTCAGGAAAAATCTAACTCAGTCCTCTCCAAGGAAGGCGTTCTTGGCAAAGCAAACTTGATCCACATCTTTTGAAGTTATCCTTCACACAAGAGTGAATTTAATTCTCGTATCCCCTGAGGTAACCAACAATGGTGCCTGTCTATCTATCTCGGAGAATGCACAATTTCACTGGGAGATTTGTAGCATGAAAGAGAAAAGGTAACAAGAAAACCGTCCCGTAGGAGGCTCGCGCTATCCAGACGAACAATAATTTTTCTAAAACGCAAAGGGTTAATTTTACTATACTTATGACCGCAACACTTGATTCTTATGACTGAAATCATGAGTCCAACAGTTGAAAATAAATCTCTTATTAAACTGATCCCCCGTCTTGAACAGAGGGATATTAAAATCTGAGCAACATTGTTTATCGAGTTGCTACAAATGAATTTCAGGCAAGTTTATTCATATTATATTTACCATAATTCCTTATGAACATTTGGGTAGTTGAAAATATTTAAAACCTTCTAATTAAGTGAATATGTAATACCTGAAATGAAGATGCTTTCACTGTGCAACTCAACTTTGTAAAGTTTTGAAGAGTTGGATAGCACTTACAATTCCAAAACTACACCCTGAGTAAAGTTCAGAAAATACATACACAGTCAGAAAATTCTGACCAAAGTTTTATAATGGTGGTCTATGAGAATTTTTTTTTTAGTTTTTGAAGTGTCCAGGAAAAACTATTGGCTTTAGGTTGAAACACTAAGTATATCCTTATTTCTGATACTAAGGAGATCCGACTGACATGGAGCTTTTTCCAATATCTCATTCTAGGAAAAAGATATTTTTTTTTAAAATTTTAAATAAAGATAATTATTGGAAAAGCTCCACATCAGTCGGATCTCCTTAGTATCAGAAATAAGGATATACTTATATTTCAACATAAAGTCAATAGTTTTTTTCTGGACACTTCAAAAACTAAAATGTAAACAAACAAAAAATAAAAAAAAAATTTCTCATAGACCACCATTATAAAATTTTGGTCTGAATTTTCAGACATTGTTGAAATAACACATATTTTCTGAACTTTACTCAGGGTGAACTAGTGTGAAGATGACATGCTCAAAACTTTGACAGAAACATAAAATTTTGAAATGCATTGAGTAGCTGCAGTCATTGTACAAAGGAATTTCCACACTTGACACACACATTTCAACCCCTAAAGGCTAGGAGCAAATAAAAATGAAAACGTGTTAGGTAAAATTTTAGCAGAAATGCACTTTATTATTTTTACTGTGGCGACCATGACATAATTTAGCACTTACACATGGTGACATGTCTCTAAATTGGTTTTTCCTAAATTATATCCATTAATTAGCCCTATTTATCATAAATGGAAAAATCCTTCGTGGATATTATGAAAATGTATCTCTGCACTTAAAACTTTAGTTTCAGAAGTTTAAGAGTTATAGGTTGAACAGATAGATAGACAGACACAGAGATAGATAGACACACAGACTTGACTGAAACCATTACCTATCTGCCTTTGTGGATAGTAATTAGTTTCATTACTGCATGTTAGTATGACACTATTAGTTTACTCACATCGCTCAAGAAGATTTTGTGCAATTGAGCTAAATAATTAAGCCAATTACCCGAATGAGCTAATTGAGTAAACACATGTTTTCGATTTAAGGGAAATTCCATTTAAATAGGTTCATTTCATTTGATACCAAGTCATTAAATATGAAAAAAACATATCAATCTTTCAATTGTTCACACTCCAATGGTTACTTCATGAGTTTCATTGATGGGTCATCATTGCTTACCATGTCAACAGTGAACAGCTGGGAAGCAACCGCATCATTGGCTGTTTGCATGAATATAGCACTGTTTTTGTCTTAAAGTCTAATTAATATGTTGTTTAAATATTAACGAATTTACTTCAGGATATTGTACGTTGAATAGATAGATTGTGATATTATCCTATCTGAGTACATGGTAATGGATATTAATGTAAAGTTCTAATGGTAGACTATGATGCTACCTCTATCAGTACAAAATTTTGCATGGAGACAAACACCCATTTGACCACACTACACTAAAACATAAACTGCACTAGACAAAAGAGCCAATTCAAACCACCACAAAAATACCAGGTTCTGTTAGAATTACTCAAAGATGACTTGTGCACAATTAGGTACAGAACTAAGCAACCTAAGGAATTTATCGGGTCTTCAATGCACATGAAGCATATCCTGTTTTCAGTGCACATAAGGTTTTGAAGCAATCAATCAATATATCAATCAGTCATTAAAAGTTTTATGTACAGAAATTTCTTTTGGAATTTGGTGCCCATTTAGGTGCAGAACTAAGCAATCTAACGATTTTATCACATTTCTTGTGTGCCTTTATGGCTACAGTGACCTTTTTGCACTTACACCTGTATCAAGGGTCCCTACCACATTAGTGCACTTTTTGGTGCAAAGTTACCCTTTTACCTTTACACTTGGACACAGGTCTTCATCACCAACCTGTGCCAGTCAAATTGTGTGCATATTCTAATTTTTAATGCATGGATCCTTTTGCACTTACACTTGGTGATGGTCCCCATCACCCAGCAGCCATATTTATAATGCATTAATGTTTGGGACATAAAATACTTATTTCCAGGCAACAACAAGTGTCCCACTACCAGTCAGAAAAATCCTCTTTTAACACTTTATTTTGGTGTGCATTGTAATTAAACCGTTCAGGCAACTCTACGAGTCACCAACTAGTGATGGAGTATCAGTGAAATGGGAACTAAACGGCTGTCTGTTCACAATCAATTACTCTCTACAATGCACTGAAAAACATTTAGAAGTTTTGTCTGACACACAATGACACTTCGGTGCTCCATCCTTTTCGAAGATTTGACTGGAAAACGGTTTTTGTGCAATATTCTTTTTGGATTGAAATCAACATTTTGAAGCATACCCATGTTACCGGAACGCACCGTCAGTTTAGCGAAGTTAAATTTCCATCAATCGGACATAGTTTCTCCGAAATTTTAAGAAAACTGTTTTTAAGGAGTGCCTGGAAACTCAAAATTCATTCAGGTTTATGTGAAATTTAAAAACAGTTTAAAAATACACTTTTGAATACAAAATACAAAACACAAATATGCACTAAAATAATTTAATGTAAAAGAAATGAAATTAAAGAAATGAAAATTTAAAGTTGTGGAAGACAAAGTTCATTGCTGTGTCAAATTGACAGGAAATTGAAACTTGATAAAATGAGGAGAAACAATGACAACCATGAAGAAAAGAATGTAATACATATGCAATTTGCTTATCCATTACTTATTGAAATTGATCTGCAATAATTTTTGTTTCATGTGCAATGAACTGCTTTGCTTCCCATCCCTGCAAGGTAGATTATTTCCTCAGCATCACATACCAATTGAAATTTGATGAATTTGTCTAATTAGACAAATGTTTCATCAATACTGGAGTCTACTTTTTGTGGAAAACAATTTTTACATACAAACGAACCGTCCGTGAATGGCAAGTTTTTCACACATAGTAAACTGAACTGTATATTGACAGTGGAAATTTATTATGAACTATCCATGGAAATGGAAAATTAATTTTTAGCTGCCCATATACAGACTTTAGGTACCTACAGTACAAAATAGTTTTAATCCTTTCCAAGCTTATTCCATCAACTCCAAATGTTCTATCAGATGAGTTATATAATTTCATCTAATTTTACAAGATTCAAGACCAAACAGGAAAAAAAATCTCGATTGCTCTACTTCTTTGTCAATTAGAAGATTAACAACTCTCATTTGAACTTTTACGAGATATCGGAATTGGCAAATGTAAATTTTGTAATTCACATCTGTATTTTTATTTTACCTTAGTGAACCTAGTGAAAAATGGATAACTCTACCTTGCAAAGGAACAAACTATACATCAGAAAATCTAGGAATACTAATTACACAAGGAATATTTTAGCAGGCTAGACCGTGGTGTCAGACCAACTTATGAAAATGTTGTCAGCCGTGGTCATTCAAATTGGAATATCTCTTGCACTGAAAGCTGATGAAAGAACCAAGAATTACCAAAGACGGCTTGCGTCTTTAAAGAGACTTTGGCGCCGTAGATCTACAAGCACAGTTGTATTCTCTGAACGACTGGAGAATTCTATTCACCGTAGGACATTATGGAAAATGATCAGAAGGTGATGGCATCTGGTTTCCTTTTTGTGCAAAATAACACAAATGTATTGGGATATATCTGCTCTATTCATGAAGTCTTTTTTAATTTTCAAAACCTATGTCATTGACCAATACAGTAAACTGTAATCTACAGACTTTCCCCTTATGGAAGATTCATTTGATACTAAATTGTCACATTACTAAACAATTTCACATGAAATAATGTAAAATATGTCAGTTCATTTCAAATTGAAATGCAACGAATCGTACACCTTATGTCCGTTCTTGAGGAAATTTGATTGTTAAGCAAAAAAACAACTAAAATGTGGATTCAAATTTTTCGGTAGATATGTCTTCCAGTTCAACTCAATAAAACCGTAACATTTCTTTCCATTCAATTAACGACATGTTTGAAAATTGATGTCTTTTGTGTTTCGAGCTTTGTGCTCTGTCCTCTGTTTCGAGTGCAACAATTTTTGTGCAACGCACTATGTGCAAACCTATATAACGGTGCAATAATATTGGTGCAACGACCAGAAATACTTCAAAACCCTAACAAATTATACAATTTCTTATTTTTGCACCTGGAAATCTACTTCTTGGCCAAAATATTAGTACTTTTTCAATGAATATACATCAGTTCCACATTTTACAATGACATATCAAAAACATAACACATCAAAAAAAATTTTTTGGGTAACATGTGCATTAAAATCTCAGATTTGGTTTATAAAGTCAGATGAAAAGAAAGTTTGAGATAGTTAATTTATTTAGATTAAATGATATTTGAATGCACATTTTGCACAAGAAAATATTTTTGATGTGATTTATTTTTGACATATATCACTGTAAAATGTAGAACTGATGTATATTCATTGTAAAAGTATTGATATTTTTAACCAAGAAGTAGATTTCCAGGTGGAAAGATAAGAAATTGTGTAATTGTTTAGGGTTGGAAGTATTTCTGCTCATTGCACCAATATTGTTGCATTGTGATTTAGGTTGTTGTTACACCTTTTTGTACAAGTTGTATTTCTTGATAAAGAACCAAAATATCACTAATTTCTGACCTATTGAAGTCAATGGGTGGAACTTTTTGGGGATTTCTCCCTTGAAAAATCTGAGCATCCACTTTATCATTACATAGTTTGAAAGGATTGCTTAGTGGGATTTTCTACCAGATAATATTTAAATGTAAATATGCACAGAATCAAAGAAAATTAACATTTTGTGTGACCACCCCATTTTTGTCGATCACTAATTTCTGAAAACTGTGCACAGACCTGATTAAACCAGTTCAAACCAGTTTTATCATTCACTAATTTCTGACTCTCCCAATGTTACCATTGCAAATCCCATTGAAGTCAGTTATTTCTGACACTCTGTCAGAATTACTGATTGGACATCATTCAGAAATTTTTGACGAAGTGCTTGTTTTTGTCATTTCTAACCTACTTCTAGATTGAAATGGCCACATCACTCAGATCACAAAATTGCAAAAATTACTTTTGTAAGGTCAGCAGTTTAGCCTGCACCATTCAAAATCTAAAATTCCCATAGACTTCCATTGTAAAGCTTTTGTCAGAAATTGGTAATATTTCAATTTTAGTACGAATTTTCTGAAGTTCCTTCAGTGTCTTTTATTAAAATTTTTATCAGAAATGAAAGACAATAAGGGTGACTTTATTTTTAAGGAGAAAAAAAAAGAATTTTTAAACTCAAAATACAGAACAGTACTCTAAACAGAGGAGACATTTTTTTCCGGACAAAGTAAAGACTGGCTAGCACCAAAATTATTTCATCAAATTAGATAGTAAGTAATGTCAATAGGACTGATTGGTACCTTTATATTAACAGGTCTGTTCGAAAATATGTGTACATCTATTGATTTCCTTAGAAACCAGTGATGATCATTAAACTGATGTTCACTGTCGGAATTTAAACTGTGAATTTACCAAAAGCGAATGTCAAACTTTTTTCCTTATTCGGCTACTACGGCATCGGAAGGAATGAAATATATTTCCAGCTCACATTCCAATAAATATACAACGCAGTGACGTTTCTTTTTCTAGCACTAATTCTTGCGACTTGAGTTGCGCATCAATTCATATGAAGAATCATGAAGCATAACCAGCTACCTAAAGATCCTACATCGACATGTGTGTTTGTGTATGTGTGTGTGTGTCTGTCTGTCTGTCCGTCTGTCTGTTCGTCCATCCACTTTGCACCAATCGATTGGAGTATCACAATATGTCATGAAAGGACTGTTGCTTCAAAAGGTGAAGTTTTAGTACATATCATTTTGTGTGATGACAAGAGACAGATTCATTCACATAAAGCTTCCATCTTTGTGCAACAATACTGACCTCTTGAGTTTCATTGAGCATGGATCATTTTAATAATATGGTGAGGATCACATGGTGTCAATGGATAAAATAGCTGGGATTCATCAATAATTGTGTTCCCCAGAATAATATTGATCTCCTTAACAAGAAGTCATGGCTGACGAACCTTCAGACTAATCAGTGACAATGCTTGTCAGTGGACAGAAAATTATATGGAGGGTGTTGGGACAGCAAGTAACCCTTTTCAAGTGGGTAAAACCTTCCCAAGGGATAAACAGCTCAAAGAAAAATAACCTGATGCCAGACTGATGTAGTTTAAGTAATTCTTGTTAACTTAACAATAACGACAATTGGACCGAATGTCTGTGGCCTCAACTTGAGACAGGTTCCAGCAAAACTCATCATCGTTACCAATGTGCTATGTTGGTATCTTCAAGCCACCTGCAGGGGATCCCACCTGCACTATTTGTGGAGTCCAAATTTTAACATTGTGGCACACTAAAATGTATTTAGGACCATTGTGATAGATGACAATTCATCAAAATCTAAAATCAAGAGAATTATTTAACCCACCACTCTGAGACATCTACCATAGATCCTTTACCATACCTAGACCCAACCACCCCTTGATCCCCACTGCTACATATATCCCCACCATCTTGACCCCCTCCACTCACTACCAACCGTAGACCCCACTCCCAAAAACCCTTGATCCTTGGCCCCTACCACCCCCTTGCAGAGTTTTGTGTACAGTTTTGGACGCTATTCCGTGGGCAGGACCACCTAATCTTATTGAATTCCATTCAATAAACATAATTCAATAAATACTCATCAACTCTGATCTGCGTTGTGGCCTGGAATGTGATTGCAATTAATAAGCTTCACTTGTCTGAGGTGTGGGACTCTGTTCAGACTTCACTGTATTTCGAAATTGTATGCAATTTATTGGTACAGTATGATATTCCTGTATCCAAAGAAAGGGAAACTGGAGGACCATTGGTGATAAGTAGTTCTCTTCTTTTAGGTGATGCTGGATCACGTTTATCACGTAGTTAGAGATACATAAATTTGAAATAGTTCTTACATATTTTTATATCAAAAAGGTGCTTTCTGATCTAGTGTCAAAATTAGGACTCTTTGGTATCAGAGGGGGATGTTGCAGCACCACTGGATTCTTATTTTGGCTACTGTACTTACCATATCGTAACATTATCGCGACAATATATCGTGTAATCAATAAACAAGAGAACGTTTTTTGAACCTTATTACTGTATTCAATTAAAACTATATATAGTTTTAATTAAATACAACTTAATTGTTAAGTATTATATATATATGTAATTATATATATATAATTACATATAGTTGTTTCAGATATGCTGAGTGTTACAGAATTTCGTCTTCAGTGCATGTGTGGGATAATCATAAAATATATTTACCGTTCGAAGGAACTCCTTGTTTTCTAACGCGATCAAGATATCCTCGTCAGTTTGCTGCTGAGTCCCTGCCATCCGGAGGTGTTCATAACATTTGCAAATCTCTGATTCAGGATTTATTCCAAATCGGACAAGAAAATTACATGATTACCGTCATAACATTTTAAGCTTGTTGTAGTTTCTAAACGTAGATCTAAGCTCATTCAACCTTGCTTTGGTCAAATATCATTTAGTTTGCATAGCTTTTCATTTCACCATGTTCAGGGATTTGGAGCATGCCGCCACTAAAGCACCAATAAAGGTAAAAGACATAGTGTGCACTTTTTTTTTAGCTAAAAGAGAACTATCGAGCCTTCAAGTTGGTAAATGTCAGGATCAAAAGGTTTGAGCACCTCGTCAAAGTGCGTGGTATCTATAGTTCAAAATTAATTTGAAGCGACTTGACTTCTCCCCATTTTGCAACCGAAAGACTCCTGACGAATGAATGGAACAGTATTGCAGACACTGATGCTGAAATTATATACTATCTGGTTTTTCACGATAAGCATTTCTGTCATATCTGACAGATCTGGAGTTGGGTTTCTTCTACTTGCTATTGTAGATGTTACTTATTTAATGAAGTGTACACATACCTGCAAGGGTTGGCAATCCTAAGTAATTCTTACCTATAAAATTGAAACTATGATAATTCTCAAAATTTACATTTTATTTCTGTCAGATCTGTCAGATTTCTTTATCGTGAAAAACCCGATTCGGTTTTCATATGGTACAGTGTGTTTTATCACTCTCCAATATTGTACCTCTACTATATGATACCATTTACCGTAAACATTTTACAACAGGAAATATAATTAATTGAGGTCCCCACTGCACTTAGTGTAGGGGGGCCTCTTAGTGTTGGACACGAACAAATTTTGCTACAGAAAAAGTTGTCACCAGAGTGTCAAAGTTATCGGAATATGGAACTTTGAGACTTTACCAGTTTTAGACTCAGGAACAAAAGTTGAAATACCACAATTTTTTTAACATTTCAGGCTATGGATTTTTTGACACAAAGGAGTTAGAATGCTTCAGGAAAGTTTGCATCAATTCATTTGATTTTTTGAGGACTGTATCGAGTTTTCACAAACACACAGAATCGGGTTTTTTGTTTTCAACACAAATGTGACATTTCTGTACCAAATTGACATCGAGGGTTTTAAAAAGTTTCAACAAAAATAAAATTGCCTCCAGTGGGATTTGAACTCTCAACAGCAGCCATCACTTGGATTCCTAACTGCCTTACCCACTCCAATCAGTCCATGGCAGTCTCAGGTGTTCAGACCCTTATAAAGTCATGCTCTATTGATTCTAGAAATGATCCAACTTCAGTTTAAGGATTTTGTGCTCGACAAGTTTCTCTGTGGCTGAGTGGGTAAGGCAGTTAGGAGTCCAAGTGATGGCTGCTGTTGAAAATTTTTAAAACCCTCGATGTCAATTTTGTACAGAAATGTCACATTTGTGTTGAAAACGAAAAACCCGATTGAATGATTTCCGAGGAAGAATACTTTTAAATATTATATTTTAAAGGAGCGACATGACAGTATCGCAACTTTTCATGCATGCACGGTGCACTAGATGTTTCTAATGGCTTGCTTTTAAAATTAAATCGGCAACTGTGACAATGCAAGAAATAAGTTTGTTCAAAACATTGCCATTTTAAATTTATTCCCATATTGCATTTTCTTATCTTTAATGTTTGAGATTCCTCTTAAATATAATTGGTATCTAAATCTTTAGTTGGATAGAAATATTAATTCTCCACCGATTGCACATTTTAAATTTTCAAATGTTGTCCTAAGAAACCAGAAAGAAAAGAAAGAAAAATGGCAATGTAGTCAGAACCCTAATTGAATCCGACCTATGTAATTGCAACTGCCTTCACTATCTGCACTCTCAACTAACCTGCCATACGCACTAATGAATTACAAGATTCGGGTTTTTCACGATACACGTTTCTGTCAGATTATCTGACAGATCTCTACTAAGGGAAGAGCAAAAAAAATTCGTCAAAAATGGTCCCCATTGAGGTTGGAACCCAGGACCTCTGGATCATCACTCCAATGCCTTACCAACTGAGCTAGGGAGGAATCTGTTGGGTAGGAG
>JBCAUG010431007.1:0-15969 GCA_038406175.1 Haplosyllis leylae
TTTCATTATCTCTCTTACTCTTTAAGTCTTTACATCTTAATCAATTTTTCTCTATCATCTACCTACCTAAAGCAAAGCTACAGGTAAATTAAAACACATAATCAGATAGGGCGCGACACAATTCTGATAAGAATTCTTGTTTAAAAAAACAATTTTTTTTTTACTTTTGGGGGGGGGGGACATAAGTCTCCCGGGATAATTTGGTACGTGGCGGGCGGTATGCCTCTTGCGTTCACGCAGGAGGACTTTCTTGTAACCGATAGTTTCGTTTCGTTTACGATGTACGTTCTTACCAAATGTACAGATGGTGTGGATAGAGACACCTACAAATCCAACAATGAAGATTGTGGATATAGAGGCCGTGTGTAAGATAGCTCATGCTCAACCGAACGTATTTGTTGTGGTTGATAACACCTTTGCATCTCCATATTTCCAGGTAGGTCACGCTTATCATTTTCTTTGATATTGTGATAACGATACTTAGGATGTCCTTGTCAATAGTGGTGACCCTCTCAAGTAGTCAAGATATATCAATTTTATCACTAAGTACAATTTCCTGCTTCACTTCTTCAGAATTATTATCACAATAAAATTACCAGTTGGTTCTTTTTCAAATAGAAAGTAGGAATTGTTTTGTGCTTTTTTCATGTCCACAGCAAATAATGTACAATTTAAGCCTTTGATGCACTTAACATGCGTTAATTTACATTATTTTTCTCTCTGTTGCTATCAAATTGAATGTCTGAATTTCATTAGAGACCCCTTGACTTGGGCGCTGACATGGTGATGCATTCCATTACAAAATATATCAATGGACACACAGATGTTGTCATGGGGGCTGCAATCACGAATAACGATTCGATTGAAGAAAAGCTCCGATTTTTACAAAATGGTAATTGATTTGAAAATAATTACATGTACTTTTTTACTTGGAACAACCGTCCTTTTATAACGTACAACTGATAACAATTAAGTTTTAAAAATAATTACTTGTATGAGGCAATATGTCAAGGAAGTGATTCTGATTCACTGAATAAAACAGGAAATGCAACAGATTTAATAGTTACATTAATTTCCATTCAGCAATTGGACCAGTTCCCTCGCCATTTGACTGTTTTCTGGTAAATCGGGGCATGAAAACACTGCATGTTCGAATGTTGGCTCATCAGAAAAATGGATTGGCAGTTGCCAATTTTCTTGAAAGAAACCCTCGTGTTGAAAAAGTTTTACATCCAGGCAAGTCTTTTGATTGATCTTGGAATTTGGACGTGCCTACACGTACGAACACAGTGCACACACGCAGCTTGGAAGTCTGTCGATTCAGTTTGATACTATATTAGCACCTCAGACGGCAGAGCGAGCACTTGCTACGCCGCGGTCGGTATGCCTCTTGCGTTCACGCAGGAGGACTTTCTTTTTTTCCCGTATTTTCAGTTTGTAAACGTCAGTTTAAGTGGTGTTTGAATTTGCAGGTTTGAAGTCCCATTCTCAGTATGAGCTAGCAAAGAGACAGATGAGAGGCTTTAGTGGAATGGTAACATTTTACATCCAGGGTGGGCTCGAAGAATCCAGAGTTTTTCTCAAGGCCTTGAAGGTAAATAATTTACACAAGTCCTGCGTACAATGAGCAAATCTACTGCGCTAAAATAACAACCCTTTTTAAACATTAATTTACGTTTATCGTGTGTGTTCTTTCCGCGAAAAAAACTTCGTAGTAACCAAACTTGTGAGCAGGTCCTGGCAATTAAGCCGTTAATAATTACCCTTGTGTTCTTTTTTTTAAGGTTTTCACACTGGCGGAAAGTCTTGGTGGATATGAAAGCTTGGCAGAACATCCGTAAGTTGTATTGTACATGTAAATTATATATAGAGGTGATCATTATTGTTTCCTATTTGTAAACTTATTTCAACAGAAAGCAATAACGTGAAGGCTGTACTTTACATTTGGTGAAAAGGTTTCAATGAAACTGTATTTTAGCGCCATAATGACCCATGCATCGGTTGTGAAGGAAGAAAGGGAATTACTTGGTATACACGACAACCTAATACGTTTGTCCGTCGGAATTGAGGATGAAGAAGATATTATTGCTGACTTGGACCAAGCCTTGAAGTCAGCCGTAAGTACACTTAAAATTCCTTTTTTTTTAAAATAAGACGGTCTGCCGTTAACATAAGACAGCCTCCCATTAACATTACGAGGCATACCGACCACGAACCCATCCTTCTGTCTGGTGGGGGGTGGGGTGCTCCTTGCTGATGTCTTGACCAGTCCTGCCCTTGTACTACATACGTGGTCGGTAAAAAAAACTGGGAGATCAATAATGGAGCACGTCTCAAGCCTCCATATTGCGTTGTGGGCAGTTTTGCATGTATTGCGTTGTGGGCAGTTTTGCATGTAGTTCGGTAGGCAAAGTTTGGATTAGAAAATAAAATTCATTGAACCTAAAAGAAGCAAAGAAATGTAATTTTGAGTAAGTTTATTTTACCCGTTTATCCCTTTTGGCCTGCCCCAACACGCGTACACTCGATGAAACATTCTTTTTTTTTTTATTTGACTGCAGGTTAAACTGTGATAGCGGTACTGTGCACGAGCCTCAAGTGGTGTCAGCTTTGAAGTATTTTTGGCTTCTAAAATCATTGACTGAAAAGTCATAGAATTCAGAATTAATGGTGGAAAATATCAACTTTCGCATACACCCCATCAGATAAATCTTCCAAATCAAGTAGATTTGTATCGGGCTTCAATTGTCGGAAATAAGGTAGTCATCTGGAAAAGGTTTACACTGGACAGCACAGTGCTCGTCCGATTTATAATTATCAGCCGAGGCTGAGCAACCATTGTACTTATTTTATATGTAATAAATAGGTACCAGTTTCATGGTACGGAGAGCCGATTTGTGACATTAAATTTAATAGGGAGGCGAGACAATATGGGAATCATAGATTCAGACGAATAATCTAAAGCACAGCCTACAAACTTAGATAGGCCAGTAAGACAGCCATCAATTACAAGCATTCTTCGCAGAAGCCTGCCATTTATTAATTTAATTTTTCATATGGCGAAGGCATTGTGTGACAAAAAACTGCACGAAAACACATAATTAAAGTAAACCATGTGGTACTATATTTCCCTCCTTGGGACAAAGCGCAATTTTATATTTGTTAGAATTGGTACACATACGTACGCGAAGAATAAAGAATTGTCAAAATACGAAAGTAGACGAAATATAATGCACCACACATGGCTTTTGACACATGGAGTGGTTCTTGACTTATCACAGTGACCTTTTGAACTCATTAAAATGAGTTATAAATTATTCTCGGTACTACATAATATTCCTGTAAAATCGTTCGAAATTGCATGTACAAAATTCAGTGTTTTACTGCCAAAAAGCTGATGGTTACGAGATAGACTTTCACACACAAGTACAAATGTCCCAAACCGCACAGTTGCAAAACCGTTTACATTTTGACAGACACACGAAAATTATGACTTTTAAATGGCACCAAGGTCATCTTGATTCTGTTTAATGTGCAATTCCATGCCGCAAAAGATCCTACAAATGTACCTTGCGCTACAAGGAGCTTCGTTTCAGATTTGTTTGCTTACATCCATTATCTCTTGATTTCGAAATTATGCTTTTAATCTGTTATCCTTTTCCATTTTATTTCACATCACACATAAACTCTGAAATTCCAGCTTACTAATAGTAAGCCAGTCTTTGGTAACAAAGCAACATACATGTACTAAGTACCTTTGGCTATGAGTTTTATCTTGCTTTTTATGTCACTTGAGCGTTTTCGCTCTTTAAATTAAAATTTGTTAACACTGGTAGTTGGGTTTCTCTTACTAAGAAGAGCACCAAAAATGAAGTGTATGGCACTTTTTTTACAATTGACTGGTGCAATATTTTCACATTAAGAATTTTTTAGCAAATGTTCGACTTTCTTCTTTACACATTTACAGATTTTGTCCTTTAAAAGAACAGCTAAATTTGTACAGCGAAAAGCACAGTTCTATTTTAATTCAAGCTGCCTATTTTACATGCATTCAACAAACATGAAAACTGGGACAAAAATCAATGGGAAACCATGCCGTTGTATTTTTTTGGACAATAGTAATATATGAGTTATAAATGGAAGTTTCTCGTCACGCACACAAACCGAATATGAACATCCTACAAAACGGGACATCTGACAGTGGTACTTATTTTTCATAAAACCAACAGTTTGCGACTATCAGCAAGAAACGTTCACACTACAGTTCTTACACTAATAGCAGATTAGTAGAATGAAATGAAGCCCAATGAATGTGAGCAAAAATGCGATGGTTTATCTTTGCAATAAGATATCAAATTTCACTTTGTAACATATAGATCAGCAATGTCAAATAGAAATATCTTATTATGCCCAAAATGCATGCATTATTTTTTAAATTTTCAACAACTATCACAAAAAAAAAATTATGAACACACAGGAGACCACAGTTCGTCCAGAAATACTGCTTTGTCATTGGTTTGACTAATCAACCAAAAAAGAAGACCCTGATCAGACTTGAGGTCTGCTGGGCCTGGCAGGCGAGATAAAGAATCAGGCGCATTGGCATATCTAAGGGGGACGCCAGGGACCCCCCCCCCTCCCCCGAGTCCACAAATTCTTTCAACTTCATGCAGTTTTCGGGAAAAATTTGGCCAAATAATAGTTGGCGCCCCCACGTCTGGGAAATCCTGGATCCGCCACTGAGACGCGGATGTTGAGTCAAATTTATGGAAATAAAATTATGACATTTCCAATCCCTCCATTTTATTTTATAGCAGTAATAAATAAAGAACATGTGCACATGACGAGTTTTACGATTAACTTCTTGTAATTACCAGTGTTAAAAAGACTTGTACAAATCGTATGGCAACTGACACCAAGTGACCAAGGACAAGGATTTACTACTCAGTGCGTCTGTCCCTCAATCCCGTATAATGTCAGTTTGAGGGTAACAACAAAACACGGCACACATTGTAAGCAACATTTTCGATCCAGCTGTCGGTTTCCTTTCGCACATGTCACAGGTTAAAATATGTACCAAAAGATCCCCTTTTACTTATTTTTGCCAAAACCTAATTCATATGATGGGATTTAAACATTAAACAAACAGCTGAGATCTAAAGACTAGGAGGAATTAAGGATCATGTCTTCACTGAAGACTCTACAAGTGGCTTCCCAAAAGACCACTCCGTAAACCTGTTACTTATTGGGTGGCCTTCTATTGGGTATATTTTTACTCAGGTTTTCTTCTTCCTGCATATCTCTTCTAAATTGTTGCACCTTTTCTCTTAACGCTGAAAGCATTTCTATCTTTTTTGTCAGAAGAGATTCCAACTGTTTCGCATATGCTGAAACATAAAAATAAGTTTTATAGCATGTAAACTTATTATTTTCCTCCAATAGAACACGGAGAAACACACCAACTTCAGTAACTTACCTTCAGTATCGTAGTCTACTTGCTCCGTCATATTAAGCAGGTTTATGTCACTATCTAACCACCTTTGCATGTGCTAAAATAGCAATATAAAGTTTTCCAACAATTACGTAACCAAAAGACATCGGTATGAATTTGCCTTTGGGACCTCTCAAATATTTATTAACAATTTTTTACTTTGTTACTTTGAATGCTACTTACTTCCGTGATTACCCTGTGGTCATCAATCACTTCTTCCTCGTCTTCCTGCATATGATTCACGACTTCATGGAATGTGAGCAACTCCGCCGACACTTCTTCCTTCTACCAATTGTAATTGAAAAATTAACTCCCTTCCAAAAAGTATATATGTTAATCGGATAAACTGTATTTCATATACTTGCATTGGTTTGTTGGAGACGTGCAAGATCACTATTTTGTGGAGAAAGAGCACCAAAGTGACTATCTTCTGGTGGTATAATATCAGCTGGCTTTCCTTCAACTGGTCCTCCTGGACCCAGTTCTTTCACTCTGCAAGGTATGGTATTTAAATTTTTTCACATAAATGTTATTCAAATTTATATTTTGTGATATTATCGTTGGGCCTGCAGGACATAAAAAGATAAAACGGTTTTTTTTTCAAGTGGGCTTCTACTAACTGGATAAAACTGGTACCTGTCCGCATAACGCAGCGTATTCAATGTGTGTTCACAACAATTCATTCCTGGTGATATCATGGCAATCTGCAATTCAAGTAAGCGTGTTTAATTTTTTAGCTTTGTAGATCTTAGAAATCAAAGATTTTTCTTTAATTATTTTGTTTTGTTCAATTTCGACAAGATTCTAAAGTGCCCGTCTTTCAGGTTGCTGCAATATGTCCTCCGTACATTCTTTCTTTTCGAAATTACCTGTTGCGCGTTACCACCAAGTTTGGTCAAAAAGTGTAAATTTATGTTTCACCACACGTAATTTTATGCATCAATGTAAGATTAATTTGATGACAACTAATGATACAATATATAAAATACATTTGCAAACACTTCTGACTTTTGGCCTTTCTGCGAAGAAAGGGAAAACAGTGGTTTCTTTGCACGTTCATTCACACTCACCATACATGTCCTACTATTGTCGCCGATAAATGAATCTCTGAGCACTTGTGTCAGCTTGCTCGCTCTGAAAGGTAAATGGGCGCCTCTCCTTCCCAATGCTCTGATACACTCTTTCAATGCAAGTAAACTCTTGTTGATTTCCGCTCCTTCCATCCTAGTCTGACGGTCAGAGCTTGATGTGTCAGCTCCTCTTTCATTTCCTAATAAAACAGCAGTTCATTCGAACATGTATTAATTATGGAATGAACGTTATTTCTTTGAATTGTTGGACCGCAATTTGTTCAAACAATTTAAATTTGTTGCGCATCATATTTCAAAGTCGGCGGTATACGGAATACTTACTACCCTCAATTTCTGAATGTGGGAGAAGTTTCTCACCTGCCAGATCGATGAGGGAAAATTTGCCGTAGATTTTCTTCAAACCTCTTTTTCTCAGGATAAGTTGGAACACAGCATGTGAGCGAGATGAATGATTATTTGCAGAGGTGGTGCCCGAAGTTCTGAAATAATCAACGTTTTTCAATGTGTTTGTGCAAAAAATTATTCGAGTATACAAAGGCACGAGCCTTGTTTGAAATAAGGATCGTTCTATGCGTGTCTTTTGACATAGATTACATGGATCAGTAATGAGTAGGATTACATTAGATATAAATATCAGTGATTCTGAGCTGTAGGCTATGCGTAAATATCATTACCACAGCCTTTTATTCAAAATTTGGATATTTTATTTTATCGAAAAAATAAATTATTTAAATTACGCACCTAACATTATTACCGTGTTGAATCAGTCTCAACACGTCTTCAACACATGTTACGTTTTCTTCTTTCAATCCCACAACTTGCACGATTTGTTTGCCATCCTCCAACACTCGTAATTTCATTTTTTTATTTAGCAAGTCAAATACCTGAATAAAATACATAATAGGTAAAAGTATTCTCCATACTTAATTAATTACTCAATAAAATTTCGCGTACCTTTGGAAATGTGCAATCAATTTATCTTTTCGTGTTTCCAGTAACGTCACGCACAAGAACAAAATTTATATCTTTCTCGTTACCTTGCCACTATAAATTTCAAAGAAACTTGCTCCAACAACCAAATCTGCTTTCTTGTATTTTGTTCCGAGCAGCTTGAAAACGTCTCTGGCAGCGAGTGCATAAATTCCTTTGGTACAATCTTGTTGCCCTTTCCCGGAAAAATCTCCACCCATAGTCTGCAAGAATGAGCATTATCTTGCTGGTGTTGTTCAACCAATCTCAACCGTTTTCTTAGCTTTTGCAACATTGAATAATCAAGTTAATTTAAATTTTCGAAATACGTTATCTACTTGGTGAGCACGTTTCATTCTTGTTACTTGAATTCATCATAGCAATAATTTACTCACATGCGTTTTCCCACTTCCCGTCTGACCGTAAGCAAAACAGGTGGCCATTCCCTTTTCAAAAATGCACTCAACTAAAGGTTTTGCCGTATATCTGCAACAGAAAGTTCATACCTTTCAAAGGTTTTTTTTGGCAGTGACGGTCATCTGCATGTAACCACCTAAGGGCCACTGATTCGGATAAATTTCGGACGCCGCCATTCTTGGCTTTTAAAGCCGGGGTATTAATAGTTCATCTCTGGTGCTACACCTGCTAATGTTTGAGGCACACAAAAAAGGTTTCCCTCTTGTTCACTGAAGGTGTGTTTACACGTAGCGTTTTTCAGACCGTTTTAGTCAGCGGCACCTTTGATCTTTTTAACACCATGTGCAAACAACTGAACCCATTTTAAACGGTTTGAATAACGGGCTGAAAATTGTACAAGTAAACAAAGCCTGCGCTAGCACTCTACAGATCAGCTAACCGGACTGACCTCACAATTCGGTAAAGATTCAAAATATTTTAACTGATTTCTTGAGCAAAATAAACAAATACAAATTTTACAGAGGTAAGTTACCTGTAGACAGTTTCATTCGTAGCCGAGTCATCAAAGGCATAATCAAATCGGAAGTTTTGGTTTTCTAAATACTTGGTTAGATCCACTTTTAACTTTGGCTCATGTACGACGACATTTTCTTTGTTCGGACAAGTTATCACATCTATTTCCTTTCTAGTCATTTCTGCAGTTGGAAGGATAATGGAGGATATTAAATGCGAAGCATATATTGCGGGTAAGAACATACTAGCGATAAACAAGATTCAAATTACGCAACCGGCAATGATCCCTGTAACACATCGATTTACCTTTTTTATTAAGTGGTCGTTTTCGAACACAGACACAAATCTGATGATCTACAATTGGGTCAGATGATGTGATGGGTCTATAGTCCAGACTATCTCTGTATTCTCTGGAAAATAATAGTACTATGGTTTTGATCTTCAGGACCACAGTAGTTTGTTACGAACTAATGCAGCTACTTGTTTATTAATTGAAAAAAAACGGTAATGCTTTCACAATGCAGATATATTTTTCAGAATTGCTCAGACCCAAAACTAAATATATACATAAAATTATTAAAGTACACATACCTAATCATCTGCAAAAATTCCCAGTTGGGATTAGAGGTATCACATGTTTCTTCCACATGTTCTCGTATGGCCTGCTGTTGTGCTCTTCTTTGTTCTCGTTTTGCCTTTATTTTTTCAACTTCAGTGACACAATTCGATTTCCTTCTCCCACCTAAACACATAATTATGTGATAAACAGTAACTCATATCGGAAATTGATGTTTAACGGCATATGACTCAGATACTTGAATTCTTACCATATCAAATCAAATTCAGAAACAACTGATTGACGGTACGTCATTTCAATAATTTTATACTGTTGCATGGGGCATTATGACAGTTTAGCTACTTATTTGTTAATTTCCATAATATTTCATAATCAATCTGTGTATATTTCACAAACCTTGTATGTTCTGCTGACCGATTTTTGGTGCGGGAGCATTGGATGTTATACTTTCTGAGACGTCATTCAGTGCTTTTGCGTTGTTTGCGTTGTTCGCATTGTTTGCTGCTACGTTAGAAGGTGCTCTTGCATAGCTGGGTCGTGCTGATCTCGCGGAAGGAACTGCAATGTTATTCAGATTTACTTTTTTCAAGAAAAATAGACAATTGAAAGTATTTTTTTCCAAGAACTAAATGGGAGAATGGCAAAATAATATTTGGATTTGTCCAGGTTCAAATGTTTTACTTCAGCCGTTTCTGTCGTACATAACGTACGTCCTAGTACTGAAGCAGACTTATTATCAAAGCACAAAAGCTGAGCAACAGGTTGCGTTTTTTAGAAGCATCACCAAAGCGTTGGGCGACGTGCACTGGGCAAAATGCTTTTCTATTTATACACAAAGGTATTGATTGAAGCAGTACCGTACCAAGACATGGCATAAAAAAGACTACCAAATCTACTTTTTAGCCTGATCTGGAAAACTACCATGCGTTTCGCCAAAAAATATTGCATTCCTAGCCCAACATTTTTACTTCAAAGCATTACCTAAAATTTTGTTCGCATTCATAATATTTAAAACGAGGTCACTAGTCTGCACCCGATGCGCGAGCCAATTTGTTTCTAGGGGTATGTTTCCAAAAAGTTAGTTCCCCAGAAAATAAATGATATGTCAACAAAAATGATACAACACTGAGTATGGTTAGAGTAAACCTAAAAGTAGAAAGGTGAATCAAGGAGGGAGAATTAAACTTCAGAAACGAATCCAGTCTGAACTGGAATCTACAGAATCGAGTGACACATTACGCTTTGTGTGGAAATATATTTTGGCAAATCTGTTAAACGTACGTTTAGAGCCATGTCCAAGACGAATGAATGAAGCCTCCTTTCATATATCTTTTGGTCCTGTGAACGGCATCTGATGGGTGGGGGAGGGGTATTTAAAGGACTTAATTCTTTAAGACATGCAGCAGGAAAAGTAGTTCCAGACCCAAGACTACACCAGAGGAAATGTTACCATCAACTCTCATTTTTAAGCATAAGATTACCCTTTCAGAATTGGTTTCGTTTTATGTCACCTCAACCCCCCCTCCCCCCAAAGGACAAACCACTTTCGTACTCATTCTCTCGCAAGGCTGTCTTCCGCCAATTACAAGAAACTATAGTTATACACTTGAACAATGATTGAACTTTTCCAAATCATTTGAAGTATAAAACAATTGCTATTACCACCACAATACAACGGGGTTGTTGCATAAATTATATGAATGAAAGTTATTTCCTCGTCTACACTACAAAACAACTCTAAACTAAAGCGTGCAAACATAGATATAAAAAATCAATGGGTATGAAAATTACCTTGAGACGTATTTGGCCCTGAAATAAGTTATTCCGCAAATTAAATTGATATTGAGGACTAGGTTTATTATGGTTCTTACGACTCATAACATGAGATGTAAACGTATAATTTGGAGACTACTCACTTTTACTTTCCCTTCTTCCTGTTTCTTTTGGTATTAAGGGAGCCTTGTTTCCTTGCTGCAAATAATAAATACAGTATATAAATAGAAAATTTAATGTCATGGGTATGGTAGCGATTCAGTGCACTTGAACTCAGTCCATATTAATTTTTAACTTCTTGGAATCTCTGGAAAAGAGGACACCCCCGAAGGACTTATTGAGAGAACACATCTTTTCAATGAGGCAAAATAAAAGAGGAGAATTCGGGTTGCAATTTTATTATGTTCCAAGAAGGGTAACAGTTGCCAGGTCGATCATTTCCTTTTCAAGAGATATGATTGAATCCTGCCATTAAAAAGAAATTATGTTTCATTGTTCTGCGTCCGGGACTTGGAAGTATGTAAATTTTTGTCAGTTTTGTCTGATTGACATTCCAAACGTGAATTTGTTATTTTACGTTTTTGAACTCAATGATTAGGTCAAAACACACGATGAGCTAATACGCAGTCATATTACACATTCTTACATAGTTGAACTGTTAAAGAAATTTTATATGTGTTTAATCATGCAAATATTACAACATAAACATCTACAGGACACCGTAACAACTACAAAAATTGATTTATGCTACTCGGCAGGTCCAAATTAGATAACCATAACCTCTAAGTATACAAAAAGTAATTTATAGCAGCCCAAATTTTTATGTAGCAGTAGTACAAATATCAATGAAAAAAAATCTTCAGGGGGTCTTGTGAAAATGATCCAATAAAATTACTGTTCTCATCGACTTCCTTCGCGTGAAACTTTAATGTTACTGTTAGACACAGTTGGAAGAAACTTATTTCTCTTCTGGAAGGAAAGAAAATCCAAAGGCCTCAATATAAACTTCTCTCAAAGTTGAAATCATGCAACATTACACATAGCACGTCCAAATAACTCCCAAACACTGTGTGACAAACATGCAAACATTATTTCCTTTGTTACGTGTAAAATAAAGACGCAAGCTGACGAAGTAAATTGTAAGACATTTTCTCGTTTACCTGGTCACATTCATTTCCCCCAGTGTACATATATTTCGTACCCAGTGAAGCCAACACTGCATTTCATGTTCTTTTTACAAATGAGAAATACTGAGCGTTGGATTCCAACCCATTTAATAAAACAATCAAGGATGTCTGACAGAAAACAAAAGAGTGCATACAAAGTAAAGACAGCTACAGTAACATAAATACCGACTTACATATTTATTCCGCTAATACGACTAATATGTAAGTGTTAACAGTGACTTCTTTTCAGTGAATTAATCAGTTGATACCTTATTTTTCCCTCGGCTTAGGGTACTATTCAGTTGCCCGTTTTCCATGCCTAATCCTTCAATGCTATCCTCCTCGAATTCATTGTCCACTTCCTGATCAGATATCGAACTAATTTTAAGGCTCATAATTTCCTCTCAATTACGCAATAATAACTAACGTTATCGATCTCCGACACTTTCATTACAGTTACAGAACATTAAAAGTAAATAACTGAAGTAAGCACACGTATTGCCAGCAGCTTTTCACACATCCTTTGGTGTTCAATAAAAGCTCTTGGTGTAGCTGCTTCAAATTTATTTTGAAAACTATGTCCAGTCGACGTAAGCTCATTTGGCTAGCAAATAAAATGTCATTTAAAGTGACATTTAAAACTGAAAGAGTTCATCAATGGTTCATCAAAAGTGTCTTCTGAAGTTTAAGTGTGCACCCATCAAAATTTTAAAGTGACTACAGTATTAATCAGATACAACTTTTTATACACATATTGAGCTACTGACATTTGAAGAAAGTAACACATTTTTGGTAATTTGAATTTGAGAGCTATTCACATAACTTGATCAAATTTGATGTGTATCTGTATGGAACTAACGTTGCCATTAAAAGCTTTAGTTATCAAAGGAAGTACAAACAATGACAACAAAGTTAATTGACGCCCGACAAATCATGTTTACATGGGTTCATTTCGGATTGTGCAAAATGAGTCAAAAATTACATTTAGCCTGTTACAAAATATTTTTGTTCACCATGTTGTACCTAAAGTGTCTCTCGACGACAAAATTACGTGAAATCTGCACACAGAATCTTTATTAACCGAAAATAATTTGCACATACTAACCTGGGCAGCCAGAACACTTTTCGAAGGCAACAGTTCCGGATTAACTTGGAATATAGCTTCAATCTCGATCTGAAAAAAGAATCAGAAATTAGGACCAACGGAACTTAGTTGACATGATAAGGCAAGAGTGCCGATCAGCATTGTGTCGCCTCGCATGAGTTTGTTTGCACTTGGAATGGTTTTAGTGGTTTTTTTTGGGGAGGGGGTGTCCAGAGAAAAAAATTTCAAATCCGATTTTTTATCAAGTCAAATCTGGTGTTATTTCATTTTGGGTGGGTGGAGTTTTGGGCAGGTGAGTGGGTGGGTTTTCCCAAGAAAAAAAATTCAGTCTGAATTTAAGTCAAGCCAAACCTGCTGTTCTCATTTTAGATGGGTGGGTGGGTTGTCCCAAGGAAAAACCAGCCAACTGAAATAATGCACAGACACTGGGTGACCATATAAGTCGCTCCGCTCGTGAGGCAGCGCGGCTAAAATACAATGATCCTCGTGCCACATGTGTACAGGTTTGGTGCATTGATATTTTTTCTCAAATGAGTCCAATTTTATCACCCAAGGTATTCTTATGCTCCATCAAAATACTCAAAAATGTCTTTTATGGGGAATTCCGTGAAATACGAATAAGGTAACAATACAAACTTGGCTTGATTTTAACGAAGATATGGCCTACCACCGTGGTTACTATTCCAAGACATAATTTGGTAATATGCCTCTTTTATCTCCATTTTGTACTTTTATGACCATAAAATTACTGTTTCAGTAAGTTCATTGCCATCATTCTCTTAATCCTGCATCAAGTTTGTACCAAGGTAATTAGAGAGCTGTGCTTAAAGTAACAACAAACTGCTACTAGAGACCAACAGACTTTACCCTTACCCGTACGTACACAGTACATGGACACATATATAGCAATCAAAGGAATCCATACAACCAAACAATAGGAGCGGGGAGTTCGGGTTGTTACATCTGATCACAAGATATTCATTTTCATATCCATATCCTGTTGCATCGGATTATGCTCGGAATGCAAATGCTTTACCTGCCTGCCTTCTAAAGCTCCAAGGATTGGAGTAGCGCTTTGATTGGTGCGCTTAAACCGCGTTGTATAAATCGGTCATGATTTTGTGATATGGTCAATAACTGTTTAGCAATGTTACGCACTAACAAATTTTTTCATGTTCTAAGTCCTGACAAATACCACTTTAGTTTTGAAAATCATATATTCATTCAAACACGGTGGAATACGTGACTGACAGGAAAATCATTAACAAGTCGTGAATAGAATGTGACCTACCGAACATTTTCTATCGCTGATCCAATAGCAATTGAAACAAAAATCCTGGTTCGGCCAAATTTAGTGTATTTCACACGCACAAACACGATAAACGGTACAACATGTCTGTAAAAACAGTCTGTTTAAGAGCTCAAAAAGACTAAATCCCATTTGGTCCACTAAAACTTTAGAAGTGTAAAATCAAGAAAGGTTAGGTTGCACTTGTATCAGATATCAAAGCTTTATGACAAACCAGTGAAAAGTAAATTGGAATAAAACCTGGATTTTCAAAAGTAAATAGCAACTGATGGTGACAGGGAAATGTTATGCAAATACAACAGCAGGGAAACCAAATGTTTACATCGGTAGCTGTGGAAACTAATTTAGAGTCACACAACAGGTAATAAATACAATGTTTAGAATTAACCAGAGACCTGCCAACAAGTTATGTACAAATTCTTTTTGAAATGCCGGATTTCAGAAAGAAGGCAGAAAACTTATGAATTTACACCAACTTGTCTATCCGGACGAGTAACCTTAAATTCAAAATTTTACCCAATGAAAATCAACTTACTATTGTGAATAAATGTTGATATTTCTACAATTTTTCACTTTGTCCACCCAGGCAAGTGATTTGAAAATCAACATTATTTGTCCGTACGATCCTGCAGAAATGCTATTATCAAATGAGATCAAAAGATGTGCTGAGCACCAGTCAACAACAGAGTTATTGGTGGCTCGTTAGAGTCTCACCTAACTGGTTGGTTTGGTCTTTTTACCCCAAAATTTTGGGCCCGATCCTTCGCTCCCCTTTGGCCCCCTCCGAACGAGCTACCTGGTGAAACTTTTACTGCCTGATGTATTAGTAATTCTGGTCGCAAAAAAAAATTAAGACTGGGTGTTGGAAGATTTACACAATGATGTCTGAAGTCTCCCCCCCCCCCCAAGAATAGATGTTGTCATGTGTATTTGTGTCAGATTGTGAATTTTTATGTCATCCTCACCAAAGCAGCAGTAACGTATCAACTAGTTGCACCAGTAATTACCATTCAGAAAGTCTCCACATGTAGAAGTCACATGTAGGACATCCACACGTTACAAAGTTGTGACCACTTAAGGCTTGTCGATTTCGAGAAACAACAGGCAAATGGAGACCTGTAAGATACCTTAAAACTCAATGAAAACTATATTTAAGCCTAAGACAATTATGACTGAAAAAATATCTTTAAGCATTTCCTGAATTATCTTTACGACCAGGACAGAGGCACCTGGTATTAATTTCTTGCAAAAAGTAACTTTCAGCACTTCCTGCAAAGTATCTTTGATCCTCAGACAGAGTATCATTAAGCACTTGCTAAAGTATCTTTTAAGGCCAGGACAGAGCCACCTGGTGTTAATTTCTTGTATAAAATATCAATCTATCCACAAGCAAAGAAGCGAACAAACGAACAGACACCATTGTGAGGAAATAAGTTACCCTGCTATAGCAGGCGCGATTAAAAGAGTAAACCCCCTGGCTGGACGTGGTTTGGGTGGGGGGGGAGGGGGGGGGGGGGGGGGGGGGGGGGGGGGGGGGGGGGGGGGGGGGGGGGGGGGG
>JBCAUG010431118.1:0-15968 GCA_038406175.1 Haplosyllis leylae
AATGTAGTTCAAATTTCCACTTAATTCGAAGTAAAACCTTGCCGACGAAAGACTTCGATTTAACCGTGCCCAACCTGCAATTATCTTCAGTAGCGGATCTAGTGAGATTCAGATAGACACCAGTTCAGGCGGCGGCTTATTTGGCAAATTTTCGCCGAAAAAAAAACTACATTGAAATCCGAAGGATCTACGCCAGAAGGGGGTGGGGGTTGTGCCCCCGAAATTCACGGACCTTTCCCACCAACTTAAATGGCAAAGTTTTTTAAAGCTCAGGTGTGCAAAATTAGCAGGTAGAGGGTTGTGGAGAGGTGCAGAAAGAGAATGGATTCTGATTGGCAGGGGTATAAAAAGCGGATAAAAACGCAATAGTCTTTGCTTAATTTTTACACTAATCTACACTTTTTATCTTCACTTTTGTTTTCTCTTTCTCGCAACCTTTAATCATAAAACCATTAATGAGAGCCACACAACAATGGTAAAATTATCAACATAATCATAAAAAGAAAACGTTTACAATGAACTCTCAACCAATGATGAGCGCACTGTCTTCATTAAAAGTAAAAAGAAATCTGTTCGTCTTCAGCAACCATATGGCCCTACTTTAATCTTCTACCCCAAGGGGGTCAGAGGTGGCACCCCGCGCTTTTATACGAACTTGACCTTTTTGTCAAGCTGAACACTCGCATTGTCTTGCTACTCACGCGATCTGCAATTAGTTCAAAGGTCTGCGACGCATTTGGAGAAGCATAAACGCATTGTTACGTCGTTTCTTTTGTCGACGTATTGTTTGACGCATCCGATTCCCGAAAGCGTATTGTCTCTAGACTGTAATAGACTGTTTCCGTAACTCATTAAAAATCTGAGAGGTTTATATCTGTGCAATTAATTGAAGAGGCGAAATGTTTTCGGAAATAAATTCCAAATTTTCCTGTTTCTTTGTGTCAGTGTTTTAAGCAGCCCATACTTTCTGCCGACATTTCTGTTTATCAAATTCACCTGTGTGAACTGTGCAGCCATCCAATGATATACTGTAACCCCCGAATCCAATTTTTTTTTTCATTTTCATGCAGTTTTTAGGCGGAGGGGAGGGGAATGATCAAAATAATAGGTTGGCGTCTCAACCTTAGGGCTTGGTGCCCCTTCTCTAGGAAATCCTGGATCTGCCACTGGTTATCTCAATGAGCAGATTAAGCCTTTTTTTCGTCATATTTCTTCACAACGATCCTAGGCATTAATGATTTCGCATTTGTATTCAAGGACATTATATTAATTCACGCATGGGAACTTGATTTGGAGTAGACAATAAAATATGCACTAACACCTGCATTTATAAGATTAATTACTAAAGAAATGTGATCTCTCCCACTCATTTAGAACCCAGTATGGAACTAACTCTGAACATTACATCACACCGTTCTGTGCGCTATTGCCACTCGAGGACTCATTGAGGGATAGTCTTGCAGACTGATGAGCACAGTTATAATACAACCAACCGCGATGATTAAATCCGCCTCAAGCTTCATTACTTCATAAAAGGTAAATGTTTCGTCTACAAACTGCATGAGTTTTATGGAGAAATGATCATTTAACTTCGGGGACGGCCATGGAAATTATGAAGCTCATAAAATCCTTAGCACAATAGACAAAAAAGCCTTGGATTTTCTGTGAAATATGAGAAAAACATTTTGAGCTATAAATTTCATGCCTAAAAACTGATCGAGCTCGTAACACAATGATAACATTGAAATACACAGATCTCTATTTCACTTCAGGAGTAATAGCTTCCAAATGCATTTCAACGGCATATCCTGAATACTTGAGTGATCCCAATTAAGGTACTCATTTACATCATCTTTACGGTTCAAAATACAACGAACATATCTTGAATTCCCAAAAAAAAGTAAGCAGCAACATTATAAGTTATTTGTTTGATAAATAAAAAAAATCACAACCCTTACCTTAATTGATGAAAGGAAACCCTCGGCACTTCCCGAAAATAGTTGACCCTTCAATGTGCGATTCTCCACCGCAACAGAGGCAATTTCTCCGATTCCGCATTCAATCAGTTTAATCATTGAAATCAGGTGTGCGAGCCGCATGAAATCTGATATTACTTTAAGTGTTATTGGGGTATGTGCTAAATCAAGTGTAAATCAAATTAGTCTTATATAATGTAATTATCACGGATAGTTGAGACGACAATTTGTCCAGGTACAAAAACGCGTGTTTGTGTTGAGCACACGCAGTTCTTTTGTATTGTAGGAGAAAAAGATATTTCACTTGAAAACGTCGGCCTTTTTATTTCTCGGGTGTATTTTAGAGAACATTATTTTATACTCTCGAATAAATTTACAATTTTTAAAATAATTCATCTCGCAACTGTTTGTGTCAGACACAGGAAAGTTCATATAATTTCCTGCAGGTTGGCTGAGAGTTTTTGGTTGCGTTTACACTGAGCTCTTAGCGATGGAGTTAGTGTGTTAGTCATGAAAAATCTTCTTAGCGGACATTGCGAAGAAATGGGTAGAATATTCATAGTGATAGTGATTCTGATAACGACATTTTACAATGATGTCTATGAGAAAAAGATACAAACTGTATTTGCAACCATGGGCCAAAATTAAAGCCATTTGTCTACAAAATGATATTGCAGAATTATACTTTATGATCAGAACTGCATTTTACTTTTACAAAATGTCTTGGTATGGCTCAGATATTCACAGATTTCACCCACAGGAAGTTAACAAATAGCATGTGTTTTTTTGCCATTTTTGGCTTTTTTGTTTTGAAAAAATGATACAGTTTTTCCTCCAATTTTAGATCTTCTCGTCGGTCAGAAAAAGCGATCGCTGATCAGCAATTATGGTTTTATTTCAGCACGCTGATTTTCTTTGAATTACAAAGGGAATTGTTATTCAGTGTAATACTTAAGTAATATATATTCATAATACTTTCAATGTTCAGAAATTGGCGGTATTAGCTTTCCAGACGTCAGTATGTATTAGCAACAGTTAATAGCTGATAAAATAAATGTCTTACTCAGGAAATGAAGCTACCTTGAAGTGCACATAATTATTGGTTATTCAAATGAAATGAAGTGGAAATTTTCTATTGTTTTCCTTTAAACGTTTATGTACTGCGTATTTCAGATACGTTTTCCTGTAACTCGCTTGGAAGTGAAAGTCTTTTGTGGAAAGATATCCACAATTTACCTTTCGTGCATCCCTGACTCAGCCTCAGCAGCATTGACAGCACACTCCCTCTGGTGAGCACACCAAGAACTACGCGCAGAATCAATAAGTGTCTCCCTGCAAGCCAATAAGATTAGCTCTTACACTTAATTAGCCTCTGGAGGGTTAATTAGCTATGCAAGCACTGAAGTTCTCCATCTGTATCTCTTGTAGACCTTCCGTGAGTCGGTGGTAAATTCCGAACGATGTAGTGGCCTATGATATATAAAAGATGAGATCAGTGGCGGATCCAGAATTTTCCAGAGGAGGGTGTGCCAACTGTAAAGGTGGGGTCGCAAACCCATTCATTTGCCGAATTTTCCCCAAACACTGAACGAAAATGAAAAAATTGGATCGGGGGGGAGGGGTCACGTCCCTGGCGGCCCCCTTCTTAGATCCGCCAATGGATATGCTCGATAGTTCTCCTTTATTGAATTTATCTCTGCGAATTTCTGTGCATCCATTAAGAAACAAACCAAAATCCCTTGTGCTTGAGAGTTCTTGGCTTTTAGTTAAGAATTTCAACATAACCAGGTTGGAAAATAACGGTACACTGTAAAATTAATTTCAACTTTGATCCTTTGCAACACTGATAAATAAATCTCCCAATTTCCTTAAAAACGAAACAAATAAATCTTCCAATTTCCTTAAAAAAGAAACTCACAGACTGTAGCATTATCATGAAAGATTAATTTGCTGAAATATTTTCCGCAATGAAAAAATGGTGGAAAAAAGTCGTTTTGTGTGGACACTTAGGACAAATAAAGGCAAATGTCCACATTTGCCATCACAGCATCTGCTGAATTCGCCACCAATAAGCACAGTGTCTCACTCCCCGCCCTGCATGATGCTCCATTGGCACCGTGCGAGACACATCGAGAGATTCACCGCTTTTTGTTCCGAGTCGACTCGCGTTGGCCATAAAAGAGTGCAACCAACTAAGTGATGGGGACAATCGACAGCGGAAGGAAGACAGGAAGGAATCAAATGCTGTACCATTAATTAATAGCAGGAACAGTAACAATTTACAAAAAGTCTACATGGTAGCCTAGAGCATTTGCTTTAACTGACAATTTTCTCGGAAAAAAAAATGCAGATATTTTTTTAAAAGTTGAACACGATATTAATTAACAGGGTAAACATAACTTGAACAATTGAGACGGAAGTGAAAAAAAGTTTTGAAAAGTAAACAAAAATAGTCAATGACACGGAACAGTGAAGGGGTAGGAGGACAAGAGCTGACATTTAAAACTAATTCATAAAATTTATTTGAAAATTAAAAAAAATTAAATTGATTCGAAAGAAGCACCGAAAAGCATATCATTGCAGGAACCGAGGTAAAAGTCTACAAATCTTAAGAAAACCAGGAAAGGAACCAGAAGACATAAACTAGAGCTGAAAGTGGAAAATAAGATACATTAGTGTTTCCTAATTGAGAAAAACTAACCCGGTTAAAAGGCATAGGACATTTGCATTACAAGTTTAGCCGTCACTTTGAGGGGACTTTAAGTGAACTTTATGCAGCACAAAACTCCAATCTGCGGCAGCTTTAGCACCGTCACAGCCGAGACGTTCAGTAGAAAGGAGGACAAATTCACGAAGATAATTATATTAACCAGCACGGGCTATTGGTGCTAATTTAAGTGGACTCGACCCCAGAGATATCCTGTGCAGAAGTGGATAGGCACTGGAGTGGAGCCATTTTGGAGTGAGGTGCCATAAGGGGAGTGGGTCCATAATCCCGGATCTGTCTTTGAACTTGGACAATCTGGTTGTTTCTTCTGGATAATTCTTCCAAAATTAAAGACACTTTTGTTGCCATTCGAACCTTGAAAAGAAAATTGATATTACAAAGAAACCGACGGAATGTTACACTAAGTGTTTCAGGTAAGTGTCCTAATCAGTTGTAGCCTTGATTAAAGTCTTAACATTTAAAAAAGGAAGGATCAATTAATTAATTAGAAATATTCCATTTAAGCATGATATTGTGATCTTGTTAAATAAAATTTGAAGGAATTTTACACGATGTAAAAGTCTATATAATAGCTTCAGGAAAATAACTCAATCATGGTTTAATTTTGAAGCAATATCTTCCATCAATAACTTACTTCTGACAATTGCTCACGATGTAAAAGTTACATTTTCAGAAATTTTCAGAAATCTGTTAACTTCCCAGAATCTGCAATTAATGCCTTTGTTTGTTGTGAACAATCTAATTCACTCTTAATCTATGGATTCTATGATGTTCGGATAAATCCATTACATAATATTCCACAAACTTCACAAATTACAAGGGAAAAAACGATGAACCATTGAATTTTCAAACCCTATCGTAACCTTAGAAAAAATAGATATTTTTATATTTTATATTTTCAATAATGACAAGTGTAGGCTGTACATAATTCATGGCATAATGTAAAGGGCTAAAGTTTTGTCCCCACAGGGCAGTGCGGATTGCCTGTTAAGAGCTATTTACAAAGTCACCTTTGCTCCAATGCATCATCACTATCTTTCGTCTGTGGGTTGAGGACAAGGTTTTATATAAAGGATTAATACCATATTTGGAGTTTTGCAGCACTGATATTTCAAACAAAGCAAATCTTCCTGTTATGTTTTCCTAATTATTTATTTTATATGATATTTTAAAAAGGAAATTGATGATTGCTACCATTTGAATAGCAATTCTTTAACAAAATTTGGAATTTGAAGAGCAAGGTAATATTTCTTTGGGTTACTCTGACGAAAATCTGAAAGGTGTTAATGTTTTTAATGACTTGTTTTATCCAGAGCTAATTAGATAGATTTAGTTTTGTTTTAAACCACTGTTAGGAAGATGTTCTCATATGAAAGATCCCACTCCCAACAGTTTCCATTTTTATCCAGAACTTCATCCCAAGCCCCATGTTGTAGTGAGGGATTCAGTTAAAACCTACTAATGCATCTGAAACTTCTGTTCCACCTGATCCCAGAGTTTACCAGGAACGTTGATGTTCTGCTGTCTGGTATAGTAAAAGTTGGTGTGGTTAATAATTCATTCCAATACAAACTATTTCTGAATAAGTTAGAGAGAGATTACTCAGTAATATAATTACAAACAATGCTTGTCAGGTCATCTGTAAAAATAGGCAAAATCATTTCAATGAGAAACAAAAAGGTTACCATTTATATTTTTGGAGTTAAAAACTCACATTAAAAACGCAGTTTCAAGAGAAAGTGCTCCAAGTTTAGCACTACAGTGTGAAATGGTATCTTATCAGCAGGATAATCCATGGACTCATCTCACTTCAATTCTACTCATATTAACATTTTACACATCTACATTGCTTTTCATATATGGACTTGAACCATATGGGAATTAAGTCTCCAGTTCTGTGAGGTTCAGTGCATATCTTCATTATGCACTGATCCTTGGTGGCCCATGATTAAGGCTCCAGTGACCTATGTTGAACTATGATGAGTATGGTACATGGCAGTTTATTGCTGTTAAATATGTATCTGAATTACAAATACATCAACTTCAATTGAGGGTGGATGAACAGTTCATGAGTGTGTCTTTTGGAATTTGTTGGTTTGGACATTTTAGCTATTACACTTGGATTATGCGTACTTTTGGTTTTCATTTCTGGTAATAAGAGAGAATTTCAAGGTTCTCTTTAGTCGTAAACAGTAATTGTTTTAAGGAAACCAGCGTTTAATATTTCTTTTTTCTGATAAAAATCAAGACCTTCATTATAGTGTACCAAGGTTTTATCTGCTGTCATTTCCAAATGAAATAAAGTTATAACTCATCTCATTCTTACCCATTCCATAACTAATCACTGCTTTGTGTCTCCAGTAAAAAAGTGTGAAAACAACCTGTAAACACGTTAATAATTTAGAATAACATCATGAGCCATAAATTTGATAAATTTTCGAAATTCCAGCACAGACCTTAGGGGAGGGACCATTTTTTCCTTGGTGCTTGATACTCCAGGGAACTCTTCACTGTGGAGGTATTAACGCAGTAAACGGATCCTTCTTGTCAAAATGGGCTCAAAAACCTATGATGGAGTGTTTCCACAAATCTCTGAGGTGATGAAAGTAAAATTATCTGGCTGTAGATTTACATAAAATCTTTATCAGTCCTGTAGATGTACCAGTACATAATTTATAGGCCAAGGACTTAACTCCAGAATGTATTTAAAGAACTTGGTAATGCTGCAAAAAAAATTTAGAGTCTTTTCTCTTCAATTTAGCTTTGAAGTTTGGTCTTCTGGCTTTTCAAGAATCCAGTGAGACAAGTTAAATTCTGTGATGTGTATGCCATTTGAACATTTTTGAACCAAGTTAAAAAGAGACGAAAAGCAATGCAGGGTAATCAACGGATATTAATCCATTGATATCCATCCACAAATTAATGTGTAACAAAATTAGGATTTCGTTAAAAGTTGCAATTCTCTTTGAGAAGCAAACTACAAGGCACGATATTCCACGGGCACTGCATTTTTCCCAATGTTTGCCAGAATAAACAAAGGACAACTCACAGAAATTTATATTGTACAGTGATTTTTGTTCCTTTCATATCATGGTTTTTGTTGTGCCTCATTTTTCCCTTCACCCAATTTTTTGACTTTGATAAAAATTTGTAGCAGAAGTGACATTCTTTCACTGGGTAATTTCCAACACAAAGGAATGCCATAGTGAATTAGCTGGACATATTGTGAAGGCATTTATTTAAAATTCATGGCATGCCCAAGGGAGATGGATCTAATGCATTTCATTTGCGCCTGAGCTCTGTGAAGGTGTCGGGGTGTCAGAAATCCACGAGGCTTAATCGCACAAGTTCCTGGAGACTGGATGAGGGATGTGTTAAACCAAGAGTTAACATGGTTCTCATTCATACAGTCTTGAACAGCTGTACAATACAGTAATACATTAATTTGAAAGTAATTATAACATTCAGTAACGCACATTATCGGATGTAGACGGGTACCCATCCCATATGGAGCGGGATGATGTGGGGGTCTCAAACCTTATTTTTACCAACATGTCTGAAAAAATCAAAAGAATGTCCATGTTTTATATTACGGAAATAAGAATAATTAAGGAAATTCTCCACATTAAATTTGGGTTTCCACGATAAGGAAATCTGACAGTTCTGACAGAAATAAAATGCAATTTTTAAGAATTATCACAATTTAAATTTCAAAGGTAAGAATTATATAATATTTGCAGTACTTGCTCGATTGTTTGTACTTCATCAAGTAATTAACACATACAACAGCAAAGAGTAGAAATCCACTTCCAGATCTGCCAGATCCGGTAGATCTGACAGAAGTGCATATCGTGAAAAAATAGAATATTGAACATGAATGATTTTAGATCGTTATTTCAAGTTTATTATCTATGACACTGTCTCAGCACAGCTACAGATTTCAACATGGATATTCTATGGCTAAATCATATGCTATCTTGTCATTGGCAAAAATTAGTCTTAATGTTGCAGTGTTATTCACCTCAGGGTAAAGGAACTCAAAACAAAAAGGTCCTTTCAGAACTGCTCCTAGATTTGGCAGGAACTCTTCAAACACAGCTTCGGAAACGTCAATTGCTTCATGCAAAACACGATCAAACACGAGAACTTGGTTGTGCATCACGACGAAAAGATTTGTCGGTTTATGACCAGAAAACCCAGTGGTGGATCTAGGATTTCCCAGACGGGGGCGCCAACCCCCAAGGTGAGGGCGTCAACCTATTATTTTGCCAAAATTTTCCCGAAAACTGCATGAAAATGAAAGATACTAGACCTAGAGGGGAGGCGCGTCCCTAGCGCCCCCCCCCCTTAGATTCACCACTGAAAACAGAAACAGAACAAAATTTTCCCGAAAACTGCATGGAAATGAAAGAAATTGGACCTAGAGGGAGGGGGCGCGTCATTAGCTCCCCCCCCCCTTAGATTCACCACTGAAAACAGAACAATTTGGTTGGATCCGTTCAGTTGCGGAAGCCACTAGCAACCAAACTGCTTCAAATTTTGTACATAACTTTGCATTGGGTTATTTTTTTTTTCTTCAATCCTTTTCTGCGATTAAAAAAATCTGTATCATTTACAAGTGATACTCATAAGTGATATTCTTTCGTCCACAAGAAGCCAATTTTGACCGTACAATCAATATAACTGAGACACCTAAGTAAATTTAACAACGCAGTCTCAGAACATCCTGTTTGGCCAAAAATCAAAGAATTTGAATTTTAAGAAGAAGGTAGAGGTATAGTAATGTTAGAGATTGATCGTCTTTGTTTCTGACCAGAACAAATGGGGAAGGGGAGGGTGACCTAGGCAAGAGGGAGCGCATAACTGGCAACAGAAATGTCCTGTCTGTAATATTTTGTTATTACTTATATTTTGTGCAAAGGGTTTTCAACTTTCAAAGAAGTTCTGCTTTCGGCGGTGGACCAACCGACCAACCGGAAGGAAGAGCCGATCAGGCGGCTCAGTGGCCGTGCTTGGTTGTCTCCGGGATCGGGCGCACGTGTTCTCCCCTCGGATCACAAGCCTGCCCGCCTCTCCGCGTAATTAAAGCGGGGATAATACGCCCCAGGGAGATTGCCCTTCTATTATTCATGGCCAGCAATATTGTGCTCACAGTCAAAGCTAAATCAGTCGGCAGACGGCAAATTGACACATCGCTACACTGATACAGTTGTCGCAAGTGCTTCAGATTTAAGAGAAAGCAATTGGGTGCGTTTTGGCGAAAACAGAATTTGGTCCATTGGTTGTTTGGTTGAATTTAGTGATTTAAGGTGGAAATCTTAGAAGACAGTAATGTAATTGTTCTCTAAGTCCTTATGTAGAAACTACACCTTAGAATTAACGATAACGCTTCCGAGGTTCTCAGAAACAAAACAAGAGGACATAGCAAACTCTCTCGCATAACTTTATTCTTACCAGAATTCAAATTCCAATTCAAATTGGACAGTAAGAGAATTTCTCTGATCTTGGTGAGTAATCCTCGGTGACTCACAACAGCAACCATCACTGGATTAGAATTCTAACTGCCTTACCCACTGAGCCAATTTGTCAGTCCATGGCAGTCTCAGATTTTCAGACCGTTATAAAGTCATGCTCTATTGATTCTAGAAATGATCCAACTTCAGTGTAAAGATTTTATATTCAACAAATGTCTCTGTGGCTGAGTGGGTTCTAATCCAGTGGTTGTGAGTTCAAATCCCACTGGAGGCAACTTTATTTTTGTTGAAACTTTTTAAAACCCTATATGTCAATTTTGTACAGAAATGTCACATTTGTGTTGAAAACGAAAACCCGGAATGTGTGAGCATCAAACGGATTAGTTCGAAATTGTATGCAAAACATTGATAAATTCAAAAGACAATAATCAAACTTCTGGTTGTACATCATTTACAATACATGCAACTTCTTCGCTCACAAATCTGTAACAAGGGTGGAAATAACATGTGTAGGACTTTGAAACAAGATCGTGCTTTATTTAAGGTGGTGACGGCTGGGGCGGGGCGGGGGGTTTTATTGAAACGTTCACAGGTAACCTTTCTGTGACTATTCAAAATCCATGTTGTTTTAAAAATACCGGCTTGCCAAAAAATAATTATAAGCTTTGAATTACAAATCATTATTGCCGGAAAATTGTAGTGTAACACTCCGACAGGTCTGTAAATAGTTTTACTAAAGTTGTTTGATAGAAATTTTTGAAGCACTTAAATCTTTTGAAAAGATTTTCTCATAGACAATCATTATAAAACTATGGCTAGTCAAAACTGAGAGTACTTCCATCGGGGTGTGTATTAGAAATCTGTCGGACATGTGTCAAACACTGTGCGGTCTGTAATGATGATCGGGCGTTACGCCATAAATTCCATAACTCTTGTTACATTACAAAACGCGTCAACAAAACAGCACAAGACACACCCATTGTTTCTAAAGTCATTACAATCAACATAATCAATACGTAATTACAGTCAATGAACATCTCCTGGACTGACCCCTTGCTGACAAACGACCGATGACTAAATTCTAAATTCCGCAACTTCGTAATTTAAGCCCAGATGGCCAGTTAATTCTTATGCAAATTTAAAGTCAAATTCACTTTTGTTTGAAGAGCGAGGAAATGATAATTGTATTTGCGAAGACTTTACGTGTGAAATTCCGACAAATGTGATTTGTTTGATTGTTTGGGTTTTGAAATATAAAGAGTAATTGCTTCTGATTAATTGTGAAAAGAAACGCAAATATTTTCTTTGACTTCAATTTGAAAAAATGAGTAAACAATAAGATATTGATTTCTTCTTTTTCCAAACGAATAGCAAAAGAATGCATTTGTCATACCCGAAAATGCATAAAAAGTGACACTTAAGTGGGAATCCCCATTTAATACAGCAGAAATGTAACATTATATTCAAGACAGTGCTCTTAATGAGCTGAATTTGTAGCTGTTTCTATTTTGGAAGTCCACAGATAGATTTTGACAAGCTCTAATGCAACAAAGAAAAATTTTCTTGTGAAAAAACTAAAACCAAAACAGGACAACAACATTGATACTGAATTCTAACAAAGAAATTTCAAAAAGACATACATATCTGCTCACACAAAAACAAAGACCTATTTCCTTTAAAAGAAATGTCATGGGCCTCGAAGCTGCCGAAAAGCGTAAACCGATAAGCGTGACGTTATCTTCCGTTTCCGCCATAAAGATCCCTCGGCTGAAAACAATGGATTCCCTGCGCGTGCAGATGTGTGGAGATGTTCAGGAACGAGGTGGATCATTCCGCAGATAAACGCTCCACTATTGGAGATTAAGAGATCCGGAGTGACAATAGTCTTCTGGATCAGTCTGGATTTATGGCTCAAGGGGTTCCTGGGGTCCCGGGGTTCCGTCAGATACAGATGGGTTCATCACAAACAGTTGGGGTCGTCTCAGTCCTGGATGTAATGATGGTCCGTAGAATTTGTTAAAAGTGTAGAGAATTTATTGAGCAGATGTTTATCATTTCAGCAGCGAATTGAGGTGCAAACAATGTAACTTTAAAAAATATATCATGCTCCATCTAATGTTTACTAAATACGTTTGAGAATCCTCCAGGACAGAGGCTTCTGACAGAGATGGATGTCAATTTTAGAAGGAAAAAAAAACCAGGGTTCTGGTTGCCAATAATTGGACAGATCTTGAAGACGAATTTTTTTCCAAAAATAATATCGAAAGCAATACAGTTAAGACAGATGTTAGCTGGTCCGAAACCATAATGCAAAAACATGCAGCAGATACATTTAAGCAATGTCATGGACGTCACTATTGAACAATATATAAGTGAAAATTGTTTCGTCCCAGCCAAAATTTTAGGGCTTAAACAGTGCAGAGAAGAAAGGAGATAAACAGCTAATATCGTTGCCCTGGACACTTTGCTTTAGCAGCAGGAAATGATCAGCTGGACAGATGTTGGTCACTTTGAAACCAGAAAATGGAAAGATACGACAGACTGTGACGTCCTTCTAAGTGGTTCGTTACGCAACGTTATCTCAGCGTAAATCTCCGCTGGGGATTGTTACTCTCTTGTCGTAATTTGCTAACATAATGGAAGCGTGTTAAATCCATTTGTGAACATGATTGGAAGGAAATGTTAATTTAGTTGTGATGTTTAGTAGCCTAAATCCATAAAACCTCCCACATCATTTCCTTACTGGAAAAACAAACTTGAAACACTGTACAGCGGAAAGTTTCACATGGAAATATTTTTAATAAATTTTGGGGACGTTTCAATTGTATTAGATGTATTGATTTCAAGCAGTTTCCTTTTCATGTATAATACAAAAATACAAAGTCCGCAGGCCATCCACATTTTTAAACAGTGAACTAGGTGTAACACAACGAAGAGTACCCGTGGATCATCGCATCTAACTGGGTGTACTGTTCCTGTTACTGTTCCTAACATAAAGTAGACGGACAGCTAGCCAGGATTTTTGTGTTTTTTGTAAATGTGCTGTTTCCTTGTTTTGCCCATCAGAATAAATTCCACACTTTAGATCTACAATCAAATTTAACACCAACAGGCTTTCAACAAAATACCCGCAGTCTATTACTTCGTCTTGGAATTGAAACTATCGCTCGTTTCCGTTATCTCCCCGACCAGTCGGGAGTCTCCCGGATCCCATGGATGAGCACGGGGTGCGGATTGACAGATGTCGGACAAATTAGCCGTGCGAGTCCCATTACCCGACGTCAAGTCCTATACACGTCAATTTCCGTCAAATCAGCCACAAAGTGTCCAATAGGCACTTTATCATCGTCCCTCCCGGTGCTTCTGTCCGTCTGTCTGACTCATAATATTTATTGTTATGGTTTCTTTTTGGTACTCTTCAAGGAACGGCATTGGATTAGCGAAGAGGTTTTCCTCAATGGAATGAATCAGTGGAAAAGTTTGATTGGACGGTTATCAGTTCATTTCTTCAATATTTCATTTTTCTGCGCAATATAACAACAATCGTACATTTGGAATGGATTATGAAATGTATATATCTAAAGTGTTTCTCAAGGATCTAGTATTTATAAACAAAGGCAATGATCAACCTGTTTTGCCGCTTCCAAAATCGTTATGTCATTTCTTTTGACGTTTTCAACAAACGACATAGGCGCTCCTTTACATCTCCAACAATATGTGTTTTTATACTGGATATTTTGAAACGAACTGATCATTGGAAACTTTCAAAACTTTCGGTCCATTCAGAGAATCTGATATATCCCTGAAACATGAATTAAGGTCATTCTGTTATCTGTGTCTTCCTGGCACTGAGGCAGCATACTGGTCTCTTACACCAGAGGTTACATAACAGTAGATTCTACCGATTTCATTTGGTAAAACTCGATTGTGTCCCTTTTGTACATCTAGTGGTACATCGAACCTACAAACTCAATAAATTAACCTTGGACAGCCCATGTCTTCTACAGCCTCCCTGTTCGCATCAGTGTGAAATTGCAATCAGGAATTTTAAATATTTAACAGCAGCACAAATGTTTGGTAATTGTCTCCCGGGTGCGCCATGACCAGGCCTCGGGCAGCCATTCAATTTACTAACCAATGAGCCAATTTACGTTCCAAGTATCGAGAAATCTTGTTTCGAAGTTTTTTCTTGGGCTGACATTTAGTTTCTTTCTTTTAAACACATAATATCTTGGTTTTTTTTCTGAGGAACTCTAATAATAAAAATATTAAATATACATAAATTTCCCGTGATAAAAATACCCGTTACCACAATTCCGCATTCTGGAAAAATTATTTTGGACTTTTCTGTTAAGAGAAAAAGTTGACCATCTACATGAACTGAGCCTGATATTCCTATCTAGATTAGGCTAATATCATTTTCATTGCTTACCATGCCTTATGGAATATCATGAGGTACATATTGCGCTGATGAATTATTAGAAGTTATCCAAATGTAACACCTACAATTTCAAAAGAGAAAAACTCTGGCCACATTTACCTGCAACAAAAGACTAAACAAGAAATCAACAACAACCGAAGACAAAACAATCCACTCGTCCTAAAGCAACTAATTGAATTCGGACCCTGAGTAATTTTTGTATTCAGATCTTGAGGAAGGCTTTTAGTCTCACTGGCGCATGGTGATTAGTTTCCGGTAGGCCCGAGTGTCCACTGTAGACAAATTTAATTAGTCATGTCTAAAGTAGCACGGTCACTTTTCCTTGACAGAATTTATTGTGAAGAGACGAGAGTTTAAGTTGACATATCTATAGGAAGTTGTAGTGATGGCAAGTTTATCCATTGTGCCCACTTTGTAGTGGTAGTACTCATGAAAAGGAATCAAATTTGTCATAAAAGTTTATCTCATATCGCAAGGGTTAATTTTATTACTAAAGAATATCTGAATTGGTTATTAATTTTGAATCAATTAAATTATCATATTAGAACTACAATTAAAGGATGAGAACAAAGTATCTTGACGACTTTATTCAACATTCTAAGATCTATTTATGGAAAAGTACTGAGCAATAGATTGTTATTTGTTCTATCATGGAACTTTATTATTGATTAGATCTATAATATTTTACCGTTTTAATCAACTAGGTAGGTCGATTGTTCCACACGTATGTAACTCGAATAAGTTGAAGCCTGTATTTTTGGATGAACAGAATTGCGTCATTTTCTTCTTTTGAGTCCTCTGTCATTGACAATTCTTGTCACGTATTTAACCTAGTGCGCAAAGCACGCATCACTACGAATCTTCTCTGGTCATCACTTCTCCCTCCCTCATCTCTACAACTCAGCGTTGTGACAGACTGACAAAACTGATCAAATCTCTATTCAAACTAATTCAATTTATACCTCAGCTGATAAGATGTGACAAAAATTCAACCTAGCCATAATTCTGGACAGAATTTATGACAATGTTTTCCGGATGAGGGAGTTGATGAGACATTGACATGCACGAAGAGAGATAATTTTGCACATTCATCGGAATTTATTCTCAAATGTTTGAATATAATTTGTGGAAATTGGGAATAATTGAAAGTTACATTCAAAGGATGTGTTGACGTTATAAGCTGGAGTGGCCACTTTGAGTCACTAATTCGATATTTCATGTTTTGTGTGCAACTTGAAATGTTTGGATTGAAATATTCTCCAGACAGATAATTTACCGCCCGCATTCCGAAGGAATGGGGAAGGTAATGTTTTCACAGGTGTCTGTCCGTTCACAGGGGGGGGGGTACT